>WAAF01015140.1:23029-42763 GCA_013400475.1 Tricholaema leucomelas
CTGTTGCTGGTTGTCTGGGAGAAGAGACCAACCTCACCTGGCTACAACCTCCCTTCAGGTAGTTGTAGACAGCAATGAGGTCACCCCTGAGCCTCCTCTTCTCCAGGCTAAACAACCCCAGCTCCCTCAGCCTCTCCTCATAGGGTTTGTGTTCCAGGCCCTTCACCAGCCTGGTTGCCCTTCTCTGGACACAGGGCAGGAGGGGGACAAAAGGAAAAGGAGCTGGCCTTGCCCTGAGTTTATAAAGAGATAGCAGAATGATGGGACTGAGTAACAGCCTTCTAGTCTCCAGAAGATTTTTCTATAGTTCTCATTTTGGCACACACTGTAATAATTATTTTCCAGTTTTAGAGTTAATATTAAACTTTTACTATTATGTAATGTTTTCTTCTTAAGTAACTTATTCCATCTGTATAAATGCTAATTCCAGTATCTGAAGGGGGCCTACAAAAAAGATGGGGAGGGACTTTCTAGGATACTGTGTTCAGTTCTGGGCCCCCCAGTTTAGAAGGGACATTGAAATCCTTGAGCGTGTCCAGAGAAGGGCAATGAGGCTGGGGAGAGGCCTCGAGCACAGCCCTACGAGGAGAGGCTGAGGGAGCTGGGATTGTTTAGCCTGGAGAAGAGGAGGCTCAGGGCAGACCTTATTGCTGTCTACAGCTACCTGAGGGGTGGTTGTAGCCAGGAGGAGGTTGCTCTCTTCTCTCAGGCAGCCAGCACCAGAACAAGAGGACACAGCCTCAAGCTGCGCCAGGGGAAATTTAGGCTTGAGGTGAGGAGAAAGTTCTTCACTGAGAGAGTCATTGGCTACTGGAATGGGCTGCCCAGGGAGGTGGTGGAGTCGCCGTCCCTGGAGCTGTTCAAGGCAGGATTGGACGTGGCACTTGGTGCCATGGTCTAGCCTTGAGCTCTGTGGTGAAGGGTTGGACTTGATGATCTGTGAGGTCTCTTCCAACCCTGATGATACTGTGATACTATGATAGTAAGTAGCGACAGGACTAGAGGGAATGGAGCAAAGATGGAGGTGGGGAGATTTAGACTGGACTTTAGGAGGAAGCTCTTCAGCATGAGAGTGGTGAGAGCCTCCGATGGGTTGCCCAGGGAGGTGGTCGAGGCCCCATCCCTAGAGGTGTTTAAGGCCAGGCTGTATGAGGCTGTGGGCTGTCACAGGCTGCAATACCATAGTATCAGGGGTAATAAGAGACGGGGAAAAAAGCTTGATACAAGCATGTTCCAAATCCAATCCAAATCTCTTTATTGCACCCCATGCATGGGTTTATATACTTTTCTATCAGAGGGCCACATAATAGGATTACAACATCATGTTAGATTCTGATTGGTTATACACACCTACGTTAGGATTACACACTACTTGGCAGACATTCTTCATATTCTCTCAACAACACATATATTGTGTCTGGCAGTTCTAAATCAGCAGAGATAGGCAAAAATCACATACTCCAGGCTTACACTTCTCTGCATTTGCTACACCATTCTCTAAGGTCATTCCTACCTTCCCCTTTATCTCTATTCAGCACTTACTGAACTCTCTCCTGTCCATGGCTGGAAAACAGCTGCACCACAGTGAGACAATTATAGAATCAATATTTAGAATCACAGAAATAACCAGATTGGAAAAGACCTCTATAAAATCACTGCATTTAATATTACTATACACAACAGTGGGAAGCCTGATCTAGGGTAGGGTGTCCCTGCCCATGTCAGGGGGATTGGAACTAGATGATCCTTGTGGTTCCTTCCAACCCTAACTTATTCTATGATTCTTTAATAATTCTAATTATAAATGAAAAAGAATAAAATTTGCTTCCTGAGTCTAGCAAATCTAGAAGACTGGCTTCCTTGATGTGTGTGCAAAGGGTTACCTGCTGAAAACGAAGAGGGAAAACCAAAACCCTTCTGCAAGTCTGAAGCTAGCTAGAATGTTCTGGTGAGAAGGACAAGAACATAGACTGTGAAATGAAAACAATGGTGATGTCTACTTCCCTCATAGTCTTGCTGAGATGCATTAGAATAAAAAGCAAAACAGAGATAAAGTCACTTGGCTCTTCACTTTGCTCTTTGTTCTTCGCCTGCTGTGGAGCTCTGGGCTGCTGGCTGAACTCCATCTTGCCCTCTAACCTCACCCTCCATTTGCTTTGGCTGATTCATCTTGCTTCTTGACCCCCCTGGCCGAACCTCCATTCTTCCTTGGGACTGGGGTAGGGGGAAGGTGAGGGGGTGGTGAAGAGCCCCTCCTGGGGACTCAGGTTTCTGGGAGGGCTGTTGTGTTTCTGTGTTACCTTTTACTTTGTATATTTGTATATATAACTGTATATACTATAAATATCTGCTTGTACATTGTGCCAGCTGTAAATATAAGCTTCATTCATACTTCCAGAGCCGACTGAGTCTAGTCTGGGTGATTTCTAAAGTGTGGGGGGCAGGGAACACCCAAACCACCACAACCCTCTTTTAATTTATTATTTTTTTCTCAAAGTGTAATTAACCATACAATATAATCATGTAATATTGTATGTGAGAAAGGACCAATACAGCTGGCAGGTTTCTGAAGCCTAAGTTTTGCTCTCATTGACTTATTTGTGAATACAAATAAGCTTTTTGATTTACAGCCCATTTTATCCAAGTTATACTTAAAGTCAAAGGAAACAGATCTTAGTACAACCCTGTCTTAATGACTTTATATTAATCTTCTTTAAATGACTGTGGACAAATGCTCCAATTTCCAACCAAGATGTATTAGCTAAGGGGTTATGGCAAGTGAAATTGCTAGTAAATGATGCTTTAACTGTGTAGCTTCTAGTAATATTGTAGTACTTAATAGTAATCATTGGATACTTCACATTTACCACCTCATAAATAACATTAAACATAAAGACTAGATGTAGGGGATTTCCAGTTTTGTTCATAAACTACTGTTATTAAAATGGATATGTGTAGTAATTGAAAACTCTAAAGCAATGGAAAAAAACCCAAACACCTTAACTGAATTTTTCCACTTGGAAAGAGTTGGCAGAGAATGGGTTTATTCATTTCTACTGGAAACATGCAATTTAGAGAAAGATTATTAATCTTTAACATGCTAATTCTTGTACACTTACATTCATTCCCTAAAAAAATCTGCATATGTGTTTTTTATACTAGGGGAAAAAAGTGATTAAGTGTATAAATAGAACATATGTCTGCGCTTGGTTACGGATACATTGCCTCTGATGGATGAGTTTGAAGCCCTTTTGAATCACAGAATCATAGAATCAACCAGGTTGGAAGATATCTCCAAGATCATCCAGTCCAATCTAGCACCCAGCCCTATCCAGTCAACCAGACCATGGCACTAAGTGCCTCAGCCAGGCTTTTCTTGAACACCTCCAGGGAGAGTGACCCCCCCACCTCCCTGGGCAGCCCATTCCAATGCCAATCACTCTCTCTGGCAAGAACTTCCTCCTAACATCCAGCCTAGGCCTCCCCTGGCACAGCTTGAGACTGTGTCCCCTGGTTCTGTTGCTGGTTGCCTGGGATATATCATTATATACATTTGCACTTAGAGTGAAACTAAACTGGACTGGACTTCTGTAATAAAGAATCATTACTGTCCTCTCTTCTGTTGCTTATTTTGAACCTCTCTGGTACATTTAATATTTTAATCCACTTAAAATGTTTTCTGCTTAAATATTTTGAGGTTAGTTGCAGTCCACATAAATCTCACAGAGATAGAACATTTTCCTTTAAATCTGCTGTGTGGGTGACTATGTAGAACTGACAAACTCAGCTTCTTTTGTCTGGATAGCAGTAATGTTCTGGAAAAATGACTGCATGTAGATTCTTTTCAAGTCACCTAAGTCAGAAAATTTTGATTTGATCATTATATTAATCCTGAATTATCACTGTGATGGTAATGTAATGCTTTTGTTCTTAATTGAAAATGGAAATTAAATCAAGCAAGAGAAGTCTACACTTAGATTCTCTTACGTTTTAAAAGCTTAACTTGTGTCTTTCTTTGGTGAGCATGCTGACAGATCACCAAACTTTTGTCCTATGATCTCTCTCTTCTACTGAAGCTGAGACATTACTATAAAACCTCATTATATCTTGAGAAAGTAAGGGTAACTAACACAGAATCATAGAATCATAGAATGGTTTAGGATGGAAGGGACTCAAGGATCATCCAGCTCCAACCCCCTGCCATAGGACACCTCCCACTAGAGCAGGCTGCTCAAGGCCTCATCCAGCCTGGCCTTAAACACCTCCAGGGAGGAAGCATCCACAACCTCCCTGGGCAACCTGTGCCAGTGTCTCACCACCCTCACTGTAAAGAACTTCCTCCTAACATCCAGTCTAAATCTCCCCTCTTCCAGCTTAAACCCATTCCCCCTCGTCCTAACATTACTAGACCTTGTAAATAGTCCCTCCCCAGCCTTCCTGTAGGCTCCCTTCAGATACTGGAAAGCCACTCTAAGGTCTCCTCGAAGCCTTCTCTTCTCCAGGCTGAAGAGCCCCAACTCTCTCAGCCTGTCCTCATAGCAGAGGTGCTCCAGCCCTCTGATCATCTTCGTGGCTCTCCTCTGGACCCGCTCCAGCAGTTCCATGTCCTTCTTGTGTTGGGGGCTCCAGAACTGCACACAGTACTCCAGGTGGGGTCTGACGAGAGCAGAGTAAAGGGGGAGAATCACCTCCCTTGCCCTGCTGGCCACACTTCTCTTGATGCAGCCCAGCACTCGGTTGGCTGTCTGGGCTGCATGTGCACACTGCCGGCTCATGTTGAGCTTCTCGTCGACCCAGACCCCCAGGTCCTTTTCCTCAGGGCTGCTCTCCAGCCATTCACCACCCAGCCTGTATCTGTGCCTGGGATTGCGCCGACCCAGGTGCAGGACCTTACACTTGGCCTTGTTAAACGTCATGAGGTTGGCCTGGGCCCACCTCTCCAGCCTGTCCAGGTCCCTCTGGATGGCATCCCTGCCCTCCAGCAAGTCAGCTGTGCCACACAGCTTGGTGTCATCTGCAAACTTGCTGAGGGTGCACTCAATTCCATGTCCTATACTTACCACAGAAACCATATAGAATGGAACAGATTGTAGATTGCATAGTTATGTTGGAATGTCAGATCTCAGTGACATTACCTAGGTCTGGTAGAATAGAATAGAATAGAATAGAATAGAATAGAATAGAATCAGCCAAGTTGGAAGAGACCTCCAAGATCATCCAGTCCAATCTAGCACCCAGCCTTCACCAATCAGCTAGACCATGGGAGCTCCTGACTGAGAACTAAATGTTCACCAGCCTTTCCTGCTTGGCTTCCTTTCCCTCCCTCTTCGTTTTTTTTTTTCATTCCTCCTGAGATTTGACTTCTAGTAGGAAAAAAATACAGATATGGAAGCTTGAAGAGGAAAATGCAGCATGGGCTTCTTTTAAGGGTAATGGATAGGTGGTAATGCCCAACTTGGGTAAAATGTCTCTCTCTTTGCACAATTCCTTTTCCCTTCACTGATTCTACAGAAAATGTCTATGATTTGTCCAAATTAATTCTTTCTTATTTTTCAACAAGAACAGAAAAAAACAATACCATAAAAATGCTCAAAGAGTAAAGCATCCAAGCTAGGATTCCATGTTAATTGTTTTCCATGGATTTATTTGGTTGGTTTAGGTTTTGTTTTGGGTTTGGTTTTTTTTTTTTGTTTGGTTTGGTTTGGTTGGGTTTTGATGTTTTTTTACATCTTTATTTTTAACCAATTTAATTATTATAAGTCCAAATAAAAACTAGTGAATACAAGAGCTAAACTCAGTTCCATCCAAAAATGTTGTAATTACTTTTTAAATGACCTGTGAGTTTTGTGATTTGCTATGTTTTCCTACCTGGCTGTAGACAACTAATTTGCCTGTCCTCAGCTGTACAGTTCCTTTTACCCCTGAAAAACCTGTTGTAGGGTTACTAAAGTTCTGATGCTCATTAGTTTCATTTTCTTGCAGTCATGTGGAAAGTTTTGAAGGAAAAAAGATTAAAATTATATCAAATGTTCCTTGAAATGAGAATTGCTTCCAATAATAGAAATTCTCTTACTGTCCTTCCTTCCCTTCCTTCTCTTAAAGCTCTACAAATTATATAGTGCAATATTTCAGTAGTAGACTTCCTTAACTGGCTCCAGCTTTCCTCAGTCAAATACTATTAGAGACCACTTATCTAATTTTAATGTGACCCCTCATTAAACAGAATTCTTAGAGCTTGAAGCAACTAGAACAACTGCAAATATCTCTTGGTAACAGAGCTATGCTGAAAGTTCCTGCATACTTGGATTTGTTTTTCATACATTCCTAGAGGCTGTGAGTAGTTTCTGAATTCCAGAGAGTGGTAACAGCTAAAGCAGAAGGTTCTTCTTGTAATTGGTTTACCATGGAAATTTTCTGCTGCAAGCAATAGATATACATTTATCCATTAAGGGTTAATGCCAGATAAATCAAGCATAAAATGAAGCCAGTGATTTAGAATCATAGAATCATAGAATGGTTTAGGTTGGAAGGGACCTCAAGGATCATCCAGCTCCAACCCCCTGCCATAGGCAGGGACACCTCCCACTAGAGCAGGTTGCTCAAGGCCTCATCCAGCCTGGCCTTAAACGCCTCCAGGGAGGAAGCATCCACAGCCTCCCTGGGCAACCTGTGCCAGTGTCTTACCACCCTCACTGTAAAGAACTTCCTCCTAACATCCAGTCTAAATCTCCCCTCTGCCAGCTTAAACCCATTCCCCCTCGTCCTGACATTACCAGACCTTGTCAATAGTCCCTCCCCAGCCTTCCTGTAGGCTCCCTTCAGATACTGCAAAGCCACTCTGTGGTAACGGCTTGGGCTTGATGATCTATGAGGTCTCTTCCAACCTTGGTGATACTGTGATAGTGTGAGACTGTATATTAGATACATTTTTAATAAAGTGCTATCCTTCCTCCCAATTCATTTAAACAGACTTCAAATAATGAATTCAATAAATAATAGAAAGAAACTCTGAAAATCTGGTTTAAAATTTTCCTTCACTGCAAAAAAAGGTTAGACAAATCAAAGCTTTTTCAATTCCCAATCTATGTATTTAATAAGCTGACTACTTACACTCTTTAAATCTGTTTTCAGCAGAAGCTTCTCTAAACTCTGCTTCTTAATTAACAAAAAAAAATTTCATTCAGCCAAATTCTGCTCTGGAGTTTACATTATGCTCTACTGAGCATCAGTGCATTTCAATAAATTAATATCCAATATTGTGGCTGCAATTTTGTTAAATTTCTCTCTGTCCACTTGAAAAGAGAGCTATTTTAGCATCATTTTTACACAGGAATACATTTTTTACAGTTTCAACAAGAAAAAACCTTGCTATTGGACAGCTGTTTGGTGGATAATATGAAACTGGGTAAATTTGGTGTCCTAAAGAGAGATCTTGATCTCTACTTCTCCTCAGCAGACGAAGGTCAGGCTTTCTACACATAGTGGGTCCTTGTGGCAAGGCACTCCCCACCCACGGGATCTAGAGGTTTGAATGGGGGAAGAAGTAGGTGAGAAGCTGCTTCCCCCACCCCTGCGGGCTTGAAGGGAGAAGAGCAAATCGCCTCAGCATATATATATGGCAACTGGGCACATTGGCTGTCTTTGCTGTCAGCCTAAATAAAGACAAAAGAACTATGGGACGGAAATACCTGAAATTTCCTGTCTACTCCTGGCTGCTCTGGACCTCTTGGAGGTCTGTACTCCATGGCCCTTAAACTTGTAAGGCTCAACCCAGGACAAAATGTTACAAACTTGGTGGTTTGTGTTAACAGAAGTGAGCTGAATTGGATTCAGCAGTTCTACTTAAAATGATTACTTGGATGTGAAGTGAGAGGCGTTGTTTGTGTACATGTACTTAGGTAGGATGTAGGGAAGAGAAGGGAGAACTTAAACAGCATCAACTGATGGTACAGGAATCTGACATTTCTGCAAATCAGACTCCATGACCATTTCCAAGTTGTATCTAAAATTAACATTCTTTAGAGCAGCTTTAAATAGGGTAACTCAGGAGACATTTCTGTCTGCACCTACAGATCCTTGCCTCAGGCAATACAAGCCTTTAACATTATTCTTCTTCTTAAAAGAGAGCTTGCCCCACATAGAATAACCTTGTTCGGTGTGCTGATTTAATGCATTCCAATATTGATGTCATAAT
Organism: Tricholaema leucomelas; assembly: GCA_013400475.1. Taxonomy (NCBI): domain Eukaryota; kingdom Metazoa; phylum Chordata; class Aves; order Piciformes; family Lybiidae; genus Tricholaema lacrymosa; species Tricholaema leucomelas. Next base: position 31,224 of record WAAF01015140.1, read on the forward strand.
GAAATGACCTTTAATGAAGAAAACCTGAGTAAGTAATTAACTGTTGCCTGCACTTCAGGACACTGAAGAAATGCACAAATATTATGGAACACCTATTGATATAATGAAAATATTTGAATACTTACCCTAAAGACTCAACAAGCCCTATGAGGAGAGACTGAGGGAGCTGGGGTTGTTTAGCCTGGAGAAGAGGAGGCTCAGGGGGTGACAACCTCATTGTTGTCTACAACTACCTGAAGGGAGGCTGTAGCCAGGTGGGTGTCCATCTCTACTGCCAGGCAACCAGCAACAGAAGGGGACACAGTCTCAAGTTGTGCCAGGGGAGGTCTAGGCTGGATGTTAGGAGGAAGTTCTTCCCAGAGAGAGTGATTGGCATTGGAATGGGCTGCCCAGGGAGGTGGTGGAGTCACCGTCCCTGGAGGTGTTCAAGAAAAGCCTGGCTGAGGCACTTAGTGCCATGGTCTGGTTGACTGGATAGGGCTGGGTGCTAGGTTGGACTGGATGATCTTGGAGGTCTCTTCCAACCTGCTTGATTCTATGATTCTATGAAAAGTGGAACACTCCCATGCTTCCATCCTTGTTCAGAGAAAAATCAGATGAGGTTGGCAACATTTATTGCTGAAATATAAAGATACTGACAGTCACCCAGGTTTTAGCTAGTTCATTTCTTTTCCATAATACTCTCTATTTTTGTATTTAAACAGGATGATATAAAATAGTCTATATTATTGGCTTTACTCTAGCTGCTCTCTGTGTTCTTGTTTTCACTCATCCTTTTCACCTATGAGATTGCCTGTCATACAAAGGTCACAGTTACAACATTTTAAGCTGGAGGCCAGCTTCAGGCTGTGCAGCTGGGTTTGCATCTTTCTCCACATTACCTGAGGGCACAGTAACACAAACATAACATGCATTTTTCAACATTCAGGGAAGCCATCAGCAACTTTTTGTAATGCTTTGGGAAAAGTATATCCTGCTTCACAATGGTGATTGTGCTCTGTCTAGAGAGTTTATAGGTATCTTTTAAGTGGGAGTTCTTGGTCTCCAGAGACCATCTACTGGTCAAAAATATGCTGAAATATTCTCTCCAGTTATGACAGAATAGGACTATTGTAGAATTTATAATGTCCATGGAATCTGTGGTACTTCTGTCATGCTGAAAAGACGGTGGTGTTCTCTTCTGGCAAAAAGAATAAAAGCTGTATGGAATCATAGAATCAAGCAGGTTGGAAGAGACCTCCAAGATCATCCAGTCCAACCTAGCGTCCAACCCTGTCCAATAAACCAGACCATGGCACTAAGTGCCTCAGCCAGGCTATTCTTGAACACCTCCAGGGACGATGACTCCACCACCTTCCTGGGCAGTCGATTCTAATGGCAATCAGAACTTCCTCCTAACACCCAGCCTAGACCTTCCTCAGCACAACTTGAGACTCTGTCCCTTGTTCTGTTGCTGGTTGCCTGGCAGAAGAGACCAATCCCCACCTGCCTACAGGTAGCTGTAGACAGCAATGTGGTCCCCCAAGAGACTCCTCTTCTCCAGGCTAAACAACCCCGGCTCCCTCAGTCTCCCTTCGTAGGGCTGTGTTCTGGGCCTCTCACCAGCTTTGTTGCCCTTCTCTGGACATGTTCCAGTATCTCAACATCACTCTTAAACATCTCTCTTTTCATCAAGAAAAATCATCCAGTAATTCCAAGGACTGATCAAAATGCTTTTTATATATCAACAGTTTGCAGCTGTAGTAATTAGGCAATATCTGGTCTATTACAGTGCAAAAATTATGAAGGATTCTTCTTCATGATATAATCATAGTTATGAATATAATTTTGAAATGCACTTTTTTAAAGGCTATATATTTTATTGAACTTGAAATAAACTACATGAAAATTTAACATCTCAGTGAAGTTTAAAAGGGCCTATTGTGCAATGAATCAATTAAGTACTTCCAGCTCTCTTAAATACATAAAAGTGTGTTCTCAAGACTTATTAATCTTAGTAACACAGATAAATTTTTCCTGCTTATGGCAGGGACATTTCAAATGGATGATCTTTAAGGTCACTTCCAATTCAATCCATTCTATGATTTTATGAATAACCAGCCACAATTATGGTAGATATTTTCTCTATTAGAATAGTACCTGAGGAATATTGTGGCCCATTAAATTCATGCTTGTATTAATGACATCAATGAAGTATAATTTTCCTTTTAATGTTGTATAAATATAGCTTAAAGAACCAGTAAAATCTCAAGGAAGGAACAAAAGATGAAGCAGCTCTCAAGTCATGAGCACTGCTGGCTTATTGCTTTGCTAATTTATGTAGCCTTTGTTCACAGGATCACAGGATATTAGTGGTTGGATGGGACCCAAGGAGATCATCGCATCCAACCCCCCTGCCAGAACAGGGCCATACATCACAAAGGAACACATCCAGACAGGCCTTGAAAGTCTTCAGGAAAGGAGACTCCACAGTCTCTAGCTACAGTGTTTTGGTGAGAAGGATTAGATCACAGGCTGTGAAAGAGAAACAAGGGTGGTGTCTACTTCACTCATAGGCTTGCTGAGATGTATAAGAAGAAGAATCCAAATATAGATAAGGCACATATGCTTGGGAGCTCTGAGCTGCATTTCTCTCTCCAGCCTCTCTGCCATCTCTCTGATTAACCCACTTTGCTTCCTAACCCTCTGGCTGAAACTCCATGGGATTGGAGTAAGGTTGAGAGAGGTGGGACAAGGTGGAAGGGTGGTTGAGAGCCCCTCCTGGGGACTCAGGTTTCTGGGAGGGCTGCTGTGTTTCTGTATTACCTTTTACCTTGTCTATTTCTGTCTATAACTGTATATACTGTAAATATCTGCTTGTACATTGTGCCAGCTGTAAATATAAGCTTCATTCAATTTCCAGAGCCAGCTGAGTCTACTCTGGGTGATTTCCAAAGTGTGGGGGGGCAGGGAACACCCAAACCACTATGACAGTTAATTTTTAAGTTTGTGTTTCTCAAAAGCTGTATTACTGTGCTGAGAGCTCCAATACTTCCAAGCAGTACTTCAAAATTATTTATAACAAGAAAAAGAAGAACAAATTTCCTGATGATTATTTGTTAGCACAGTCAGAACATTAAACCTTTGAAATTCTTAAGAGCTATTTAGATACATTTATCTGGTGCATTTCCCGTCACAACACAGCTCTTGAGCCAAATAAAGAATGACATCTGCTGTCTGCCTCTCATTAGTTTGAAATACATTTTTATATATCTCTGCCCAGTAGTTCCCTTAAAGTGACATTTTTTCCTCCATTTATTTCCAGAATGTAAAGAGGTGTTCAAGAAAAGCCTGGATGAGGCACTTAGTGCCAGGGTCCAGTTGACTGGATAGGGCTGGGTGCTAGGTTGGACTGGATGATCTTGGAGGTCTCTTCCAACCTGGTTGATTATCTTCTATTATATTCTATATCAATGACTGTTTTGATTTAAAACTAAGGACATCTTCAGTCTCTTGAAATCTCATTCCCTATTTTGTTCTGATGATGCACATCTTAATTATTTCACATCTCTCTTACAGGTTTAAATTATCCTGAGTTTAAGAAATCAACATAGAAGATTAAGAGGAGGCTCCCAGGTGACCTTATTGTGGCCCTCCAGCACCTGAAGGGGGCCTACAAAGAAGCCTGAGAGGGAGTTTTCAGGCTACCAGGTAGTGACAGGATTAGAGGGAATGGAGCAAAGCTGGAGGTGGGTGGGTTTAGGCTGGCCGTGAGGAGGAAGTTGTTGAGCATGAGAGTGGTGAGAGCCTGGAATGGGTTGCCCAGGGAGGTGGTTGAAGCCTCATGCCTGGAGGTGTTTAAGGCCAGGCTGGATGAGGCTGTGATCAGCCTGATCTAGGGTAGGGTATCCCTGCCCATGGCAGGGGGATTGGAACTAGATGATCCTTGTGGTCCCTTCCAGCCCTAACTGATTCTATGACTCTATATCTAGATATAGACTAGATATAGATACATAGATATCAATATCTCATACAGTTCTGATGTCTACTCAACATTTGATGTTTTGATATAAACATCATATAGTAATTAATAAAACATTCTTGTATGAAAATTACAGTGGAGATGTATGACTCTCTCTCCACTGACTGTAAAGGATTTTAAGGTGCCTAGCTCAGCTCTAAACTATTACTGGTCTGACATTGGGGGAGATGAGTCCCCAGCTCAGTGAATAACTGAAAACAAAAGCATCCAAGTAAAAAAAAAAATGACAGTGTGCATGAGATTCAGAATACATAATATGTAAAGTGCCCTTCCCTCTCCCTCCTCCTTCCCCAAAGAAAGGAATTAGAAGTAGAGAGAAAAGGTAAGCACACCCAAATAAATCAATCTCACTCCATTTGGAAGTGAAAAAGAAAAGTTTAACAATAACTTAAAAGGGTATCAGAGGTAGGGAGGTTACAGAGGTGTAGGGAAGGGGAAATAACAAATGCAAAAGGTATAAATACAACCTGAGTTTGTGATGGTGGTGGCTTTGTCTGCCTCGTGGTTGGTGGCCACCTGGTAAGACAGCTGGTAAGGGTGGTAAGACAGCTGGTAATGGTGGTAAGACAGCTGGTAATGGTAGTAAGACAGATGGTAACGGTGGTAAGACAGCTGGTAATGGTGGTAAGACAGCTGGTAAGGGTGGTAAGACAGCTGGTAAGGGTGGTAAGACAGCTGGTAATGGTGGTAAGACTGAGGCTGGGAGATGCAGAGAGATGCCGAATGAGTGCAGAGAGAGATCTGAAGAGTGGTCCAGAGTGAGAGAGAGGAACAGGAGGTCCCTCTGCTTTTATGGGACAAGAAGGGGGAGTGGGCTAACCATCCCCTAGAGCCAGGTTCAGGGTTTACTCCCCCTGGAGTGTTAACCCTATATAATAATAGCAGACAAGGGAATGACCAGAGTTGGAAAAACTATGCATTTAAGTTACAGGTCCTCCTTCTGAGTAGGCTCCAGAAACACAGTTTGATACATTTTTTGGATTATAATCACAGTGCTATGTCCAGTTCTGGGCTCCTCAATTCAAGAGAGAGGTTGAGATACTGGAACATGTCCAGAGAAGGGCAAGGAAGCTGGTGAGAGGCCTGGAACACCTCTAAAAACTCTTATTCTTTCTAGCTGTTCAGAAATGCCAGCATACTTTTAGTTTTTTAAAGACATTTCAGCCTTTTTCTGTAAGCAAACTTTCCTTTAAATAGATTTAAACATTTACCCAAGGATTTGCCTTTCTATTTTGTTAGCTCTAACAACTCTCATAACATTACTGCCAGCAGAACAGAAAGCACAGAAGAATTTTTAGCATAAATATCTCTAGGTATGTTGTTTCATTTCCAAGTGACAAGCATATGCTTTCTATTTAATCACTGCAGAGAAATAGGTGCTACTTGAGCAGAACTCAGCAACAAAGCTCTGGAACAGACTCTAATCTGATCAGCAGGTGTAGGGGACTGCTGAAGAGCTGTGCTAGTTTGAAGCCAGCTAGAATGTTTTGGTGAGAAGAACTAGATTACAGGCGGTGAAAGGGAAACAAGGCTGATGTCTACTTCACTCATAGGCTTGCTAAGATGTATAATACCAAGAATCCAAACATAGATAAGGCACTTTCCTGGGAGCTCAGAGCTGCATTTTTATTCTCTCTAGCCTCTCTGCTGTCTGATTAATCCACTTTGCTTCCTAACCCCTTGGCCAAACCTCCATTCTTCCTTGAGATTGGAGTAAGGTTGAGAGGGGTGGGAAAAGGTGGAAGGGTGGTTGGGAGCCCCTCCTGGGGACTCAGGTTTCTGGGAGGGCTGTTGTGTTTCTGTATTACCTTTTTATCTTGTCTATTTCTGTCTATAACTGTATATACTGTAAATATCTGCTTGCACATTGTGCTAGCTGTAAATATAAGCTTCATTCAATTTCCAGAGCTGGCTGAGTCTAGTCTGGGTGATTTCTAAAGAGTGGGGGGGCAGGGAACACCCAAACCAGCACAGGAACATGAAATTTGTCTCCATATCATGCATCTGACTTTTTCTTTCAAAATAAACAATAAAGTTGTGCAGTCTGCACACAACTGGGATCTGCACCTGAATGTGCAACGTGGGAATAAATCCTATATTCCATACATAAGAATTAACTTTAGAATCCTAAGCTAGGTGGCTCAAATACACTTTTATTCAGTAGATCCTTCCAGGCTCTCAGAGACACATAAATATTTTATCTGTTTTGTCTGTGACTTTGAGGGAGTTTAAAGATCAGTCAAAGTCAGTTTGAGTATATACAAGAGGTATACAAACTTGTACAAAGTAAGGACTCTGTGTGTGTATCTGAATCAACTTCTATCATACTCAACATTCTCTTATAGACAAAAAGAAATCTTTTATGTAGACACAATTTATTGGTAGCTTAGGTAATGTTTTAACTGACTAATTAAAATACACAGAATCACAGAATGTTAGAGGTTGGAAGGGACCTCCAGAGATCAGAGTCCAACTCCTCTTCCAAAAGCAGGATCACCTAAGGTAGTCTGAACAGGAATGCATCCAGGAAGGTTTTGAAAGTCTCCAGAGAAGGAGACTCCACGACCTCTCTGGGCAGCCTATTCCAGTCCTCCATTACCCTCACTGTAAAGACGTTTCTTGTGTTGAGGTGTTCTATGTTCAAGTTTGCATCCATTGTCCCTTGTCTCACTATTGTGCACCACCAAAAAGAGATTTGCTCCATCCACTTGACGCCCACCCCTCAGATATTCATGGACATTGATCAGATCACCTTTCAGTTTTCTCAAGACTAAAGAGCCCAAATAGTTATCATTAATCTAATGATATTAACACTTTTGTTCCCAGTTCCCATTAATAGTTGAAAGTGTTGTGCACACAAACTTTCCAGTATCTTCCCCTGCTCGTTCTTTCTATAGTCACCTTTCTAAGCATCTGCAGTCAGAGGTCTACAGCCATTTTTCCTGCCATAGGATGCTGTGGTGGTTTTCAATTATCAAGAGTCCTCTGTCAACAGGAGCATGGTATATGTAGTATAGAATCATAGAATCATAGAATGGTTCAGGTTGGAAGGGACCTCAAGGATCATCCAGCTCCAACCCCCTGCCATAGGCAGGGACACCTCCCACTAGAGCAGGCTGCTCAAGGCCTCATCCAGCCTGGCCTTAAACACCTCCAGGGAGGAAGCAGCCACAGCCTCCCTGGGCAACCTGTGCCAGTGTCTCACTGGGGGTTGGCAGGGGGTTGGAGCTGGATGATCCTTGAGGTCCCTTCCAACCTAAACCATTCTATGATTCTATGATTCTATGAAACCTGTTATCATTACTTATTTTCAGGTAAACTGGCATGAAATCTGTTTTTCATTGTCTGTAAACATATGGTAGAAGTTCATTTTAGTAAACATGAAGAACTGGGTTGTTTGTTGGACTATACATAAACTGGCATTAAAGACAGATATAAATTGCCTATTTTTCTCCTTCTGAACAGGAATATGCATCCAAATATACATTATTGCTTTGAGTTTCCCACTGAGCAAGCAGCTAGGGAGTGAGGCTGATAATTCATAAACAGAAGTTGGCATATTGAACTGCAAGCTGGTGCTGGGACAGGCCAGCAGATTTCAGCTAAGCTTTCGTCCTAGAGGAAGGTTTGATTCTATCTTATGGAACTGCATAAGTTGCTTTTAAAGTAACACAGCTTCACATTTCTCTTGTTTTGGAGTCCATGCAAACAACAGTTTCAATGCAGATCTAGGGTTTGGGTTATTTTGTGGTTTGTTTGTCAGTCTGCTTATTTTCACAGAATCACAGAAATATTCAGGTTGGAAAAGCCCCTCAGGATCACCAAGTACAACCAATAACCCTGCTCTACAAGGTCAACCCTAAACCACATCCCCAAGCACCACATCCAAATGACTTTTAGGCACATCTAGGGCTAGTGACTCAACCACCTCCCTGGGCAGCCCATTCCAATGTCTGACCACTCCTTCTGTGAAATCTTTTCCTAATCTCTAGTCTAAAGCTACCCAGTCACTGCTTGAGGCCATTCCCTCTTCCTCTATCACCATGTATCTGTGAGAAGAGACCAGCACCTGCCTCTACACAATGTCCTTTCAGGTAGCTGTAGACAGTGATGAGGTCTCCCCTTGTGGTGTGTCAGCCTCTTCTTTTTCAAACTGAACAGCCCCAGCTCCTTCAGTCGCTCCTCGTAAGATGGTAAGCTTTATTCTCTAGGCCCTTCAGCAGCTTAATTGCCCTCTTCTGCACTTTCTCTAGCACCTCCACATCCCTCTTGTAATGGGATGTCCCAAACTGTGAACAGTACTTGAGGTGTGGCCTCACCAGAGCAGGGTACAAGGGGACAATCAGCTCCCGACTTCTGCTGGATACAGCATTTCTAATGCAAGCTTGTGGCATTGCTTGGGGTTGCTGTGGCCCAAGTGCAGGCCCTGGCATTTGGCCTTGTTGAAGCTCATCTCATTAACACTGGCTCAATGACCCAATCTATTCAAGTCCCTCTGTAGAGCCTTCCCACCCTCTTGAACATCAACACTGCCAACTAACATGATGTCATCTGTGAATTGACTGATGACACACTTTAGGCTCAGGGGTGATCTCATTGCTGTCTACAATTACCTGAAGGGAGGCTGTAGCCAGGTAGGGGTTGGTCTCTTCTGCCAGGCAAGGAGCAACAGAACAAGGAGACACAGCCTCAAGTTGTGCTGGGGGATGTATAGTCTGGATGTTAGGAGGAAGTTCTTCCCAGAGAGAGTGATTTGCCATTGGAATGGGCTGCCCAGGGAGGTGGTGGAATCTAGTTGATTGGACAGGGCTGGGTGCTAGGTTGGACTGGATGATCTTGGAGGTGTCCTCCAACCTGGCTGATTCTATGATTCATCCAGATCATCAATAAAGATGTTAAAGGAGAGTGGTCCCTGTACTGAGCCCTGAGGAGCATCACTTGTGACTGGCCACCAACTGGATTTAGCTCCATTGACCACCACTCTTTGAGCCAGTTCATTCAGTGCTTTATCCAGCAGACCGTGTGCTTGCTCACTGAACTGTAATTTGGATTATTCCTTGCAAAGATGTCAGTAACTAATTAAAATACAGACATCTGGTTTGCACATGGCAAAACCTGTCTGCCATGTACTAACACTTCAGATCATATTTTGTTGGTATCATAACACAAATAATGTTATGGAATTTGAAGACTGGTTTGCTCTGAGAGATAAGCAGTTAGGATCACAGAATCATAGAATCAATCAGGTTGGAAGAGACTTCCAAGATCATCCAGGCCAATCCAATCACCCAGCCCTGTCCAATCAACTAGATCAGGGCACTAAGTGCCTCAGTCTTTTTTTGAACACCTCCAGAGATGGCAACTCCACCACCTCCCTGGGCAGCCCATTCCAATGCCAATCACTCTCTGTGAAGAACTTCCTCCTAACATCCAGCCTAGACCTCCCCTGGCATAACTTGAGACTGTGCCCCCTTGCTCTGTTGCTGGTTGCCTCAATAACAACTAATAACAATAAATAACAATCAGCACATTATACTATCTCTCATTATGTAACAGTTCTGTTAATCTTATTACTAAATATGCAATTGTCCAGAAAAAAAAACAAGGCTAACCATTTAAATGGAAGCATATATGGTGATATGAATGCAAAGAACATAGGTACTTTCACATTTTGACTCGTTAACTATGATATGATCACATTTTTAGCCACCAGTATGGCAGTGCACGGGAGGGTACTCATGCTGACTGCAGTGTGCGCCTGCCATCTACTGAGATCTGTTCTTTTTGTCATTCTGGCCATGTTGTACACAAGCAGCTGGTTTGTTGTTTGTGTATAGCAAAGGCAAGGTCATCTTCTTCCTCCCTCTGGCCTGTATTCTGGCTCAGAGAAAGAGTGTCTGGATGAATGTGCTGAAATCTAGTATGTCACAGCTTGTGCTGACCTTAATGGCTTCATGTGGATCATCTTGCCAGGATTTTATCCAGTTCCTATCTGCTTCCATCAGTCTGTGCATTAATGGTATAAGTTTCATCAAGCACAGCTCAATAGTTGCTTTCCTTCCTGTACCTATCTACAGTTGAGATATTTAATTCTGTCAGATTTCAGCATCACTAGAAAGCCACACAGATTCTTCCACAACAAGGATGTATTCCCATGTTTTGACCTTGATTCCAGACAACTACAAAATAAGAAAGAGATGCTGTCCTGGTAGGGTATAATTTCTGCCAGGCTGTTTTAACCCTTCCTGTCCTCCTCCTGTTCTGGGTCTGGGAGTGAGTCAGATGAGCAAACAATAAGGGTTTGGCCTCAGCAAAGCCTTGAGGTGTAGGGGGCTGAGCACCATGTGTCTGGTGTCTTGTGTTGCCCTCAACATGCCTGCGTGGTCAAAGGAGGCACAAAGCTTTGAATTCATTGGTCAGATCAATGGTGCTAGTGCCTACTGGCCAGTGTGATTTTCAAACTCAAGTATATAAAGGGGGATGATTTAGAAACTGTGCCTTTCTACATCAGCCTTTCTGTAGTCCGCTTTTCTGCATCTGCAGTGGAGCCTTCCTGCCTCTGCGCGTTTGTGGCTCAGTAAAGGCAACCACATGTTGCAGCTAACACTAGTGGCTTAGCAGCATCTTCTTCCCTCTGCCTGAAATATTTGGTACTTTACACTGAGATCAGTATGATGAGTTTGAAAGTGTCTTTCATACAGGAGACATACTCAGGGACCAAAAGAATCAAGAGTACATCTGCTGGAGTGAATGCTAAGACTCTATAAGCATGGTTAGAATTCTTCCTAATTTTGCATTCCTATTTTCCAAGTGCTGATTGTTTAAACTGTTTAATTCTGTGCAATTGCTTCCTGTCGACTGAAAATCCAAAGAACCTCAGGGAATATTCCCAGTTTTTTAATAATACTTTAAAAATTAATATTCATACAGAAATGAATAGTCATAACTCATAAGGATGATTACTTTCTGATACAGATGCAAACCCATTTATGTAAACCATTAATTTTGTTTTAAATAACCAAAACCAACCAACCAAAAAACCTACAAACCAACAATGCCAAGTTTTTCACGTGGAAAGAAAAGATTTATGAGTTCTCCTTTTCTGTCTGTGCCCATAGTTGAAGTTAACAGAAGTTTTCCTTGTGACCATTACAAGTCCCCTAGATCTGTAACGCTGCAATTTGAAAGAAGGTTATTTTTTTCTTTTTTAGAAATCTGCAGTAAATGAATACAAATTCATGTTAAATTGGAATCATAGCATCACAGAACCATAGAATCAAGCAGGTTGGAAGAGACCTCCAAGATCATCCAGTCCAACCTAGCACCCAGCCCTAGCCAGTCAACCAGACCATGGCACTAAGTGCCTCATTCAGTCTTTTCTTGAACACCCCCAGGGACGGTGACTCCACCACCTCCCTGGGCAGCCCATTCCAATGCCAATCACTCTCTCTGCCAACAACTTCCTCCTAACATCCAGCCTAGACTTCCCCTGGCACAACTTGAGACTGTGTCCCCTTGT
>WAAF01015140.1:42824-53802 GCA_013400475.1 Tricholaema leucomelas
AGGGTTTGTGTTCCAGGCCCCTCACCAGCCTTGTTGCCCTCCTCTGGACACGTTCCAGCACCTCAACATCTCTCTTGAATTGAGGAGCCCAGAACTGGACACAGTACTCAAGGTGTGGCCTGACCAGTGCTGAGTACAGGGGAAGAATAACCTCCCTCATCCTACTGGCCACACTGTTCCTGATACAGGCCAGGATGCCATTGGCTCTCTTGCCCACCTGGGCACACTGCTGGCTCATCTTCAGCTACTATCCACCAGTACCCCCAGGTCCCTTTCTTCCTGGCTGCTCTCCAGCCACTCTGTCCCCAGCCTGTAGCGTTGCTTGGGGTTGTTGTGGCCAAAGTGCAGGACCCTGCACTTGGCCTTGTTAAATTTCATCCCACTGGCCTCTGCCCACCCATCCAGCCTGTCCAGGTCCCTCTGCAGTGGAGTTTTTTCTCCACGTGACCGAGCAGATCTTTCTAGTGTTATTCATCATTCACCTTGTTTATTTCTCTCTTAATTATTCTGTATGATAATTTTATAAGGACTCTCGATCCACAGAAAATGCATCATCTGACTTGGGCTCCTTTAGTAGGTAGTCAAAACTTATGTGCATTTATTAAACACACACCTTCTAAATGCCATGGAAATATTTTGTATCCAGAAAAAAGAACTTAATGCCATTTAAATATTCCTTTGGAAAGAAGAGTAATGAGATATGCACAGTATATGTGTGATTAGTACACAGCAGATGGGAAACTCTACACCACAGTTTTAAATACAAGAAAGAAATACTAATATATCTTATGAATTTTATTTTCCATGTGCAACCTCTTCAAAAGCCATAATTGAAGAAAAATCTTCCCTCTGGATCTCCACAGCATTTGCCCTCACACAGACAGAGAATAAAAAGACCTTAGGACAACAAAAGATAACAAGTGACTGGATTAAAACCAAGCAGAACCAAGCAAAGCCTGAAAAAATTCTTACTCTATACAACAAGATTTCTATTTCTGTTTTCTCCTCCTTAAAGCAGTCATCAGTTTATAAAATATTTATTTTTCAGAACTTCATCAATTTTTTCCAAGCTAGGAAAAATGTTATCTTCATGTGTCAAATACACAGATAAAAAAGGGAAAAAAACACAAAAGCTTTNGCTCCTTTAACTTACATTAATCCTACTAGTCAAATGATATAATCTTTCCTCTTACCACTGACTGACTTCTCCCAGTTTGAAACGCTTCTATTTCTGGTGCATGATTTTTATGTCCTGACACTAAATAGAGACATTTAATGACTACTCTACTAAATCTTTTAATTTGCTAATGTATTGCAATGCCTCAGACTTTTCCTCCTCTTTCCTAAGCAATGCTCATGACTAAGCTTTTTCTTTATGCACATATAGCCTGATATACTTTTATAAGATGAATGCATGCAACACATCATTACCTTTGAAGATTAGAGAAGTGACAGCTAGTTACTCTAAAATAATAGCATATCTGGAGAGCCACCTGCTCTTCTCTTTTATAGCTTTGTCTTTGAGAATAAATATGACCATACCCTAGCCAAATGTACAAACAAACTCCACTGTCTGAACTTGTGCTTTGTTTCTTGAGCGTTAATCTCAGACCTTGTGTTTGGATTAGTTTTAAAACAATTCGAGTCACAAAATACAGAGCTCCTTTTCTGCAAATTTATCCAGAGTGAAAATTGAATCCTGAAATATCCTGTGAATGGATACAAACCTTCAGGAATTAGCATAGATATTTTACTTAAATAAAAAGCTGTAATGAAGCCTTTCAATTTCCTTATGCATACTACAGGGAGGAGTTGTCTACTGAAGGTATTACCTGCAAATATGCCAAATGTTTATTGTTTCTGTGATGCCACAGTTGTCCCTGTTAGTCCTCACATATAAGATGGACGTGACTTAAATACTGCAAGGTATCTAACATTACCTATTTTCCCTAGAAATAGAGGTTTTAGAATAGAAAAACATAAGATTTCAAGGTGAGCCAGCAGTGTGCGCTTGCAGTCTGCAGGGCCAGTCAGATCCTGGGCTGCATCAGGAGAAGTGTGGCCAGCAGGTCGAGGGAGGTGATTCTCCACCTCTACTCCACTCTGCTGAGACCCCACCTGGAGTACTGCATCCAGTTCTGGAGCCACTATTACAAGAAGGATGTGGAGATGCTGGAGCACGTCCAGAGAAGGGCCAGGAGGATGATCAGAGGGCTGGAGTAGGTCTGCTATGAGGACAGACTGAAAGAGTTGGGGCTGTTCAGTCCAGAGAGAGGATGTGAGGTGACCTTCTTGTGGCCTTCCAGGATCTGAAGGGGGCCTACAAAAAAGCTGAGGAAGGACTTTTTAGGCTCTCAGGGGGTGACAGGACTGGGGGGAATGTAGTGAATCTGGAGGTGGGGATATTCAGGCTGGACGTGAGGAGGAAGTTGTTCATCATGAGAGTGGTGAGAGGCTGGACTGGGTTGCCCAGGGAGGTGGTTGAGGCCCCATGCCTGGAGGTGTTTAAGGCCGGGTTGGATGAGGCTGTGTCCAGCCTGCTCTAGGGTAGGGTGTCCCTGCCCATGGCAGGACATTGGAACTAGATGATTCTTGTGGTCCCTTCCAACCCTGACTGATTCTATGATTCTATGAAGATTTATGTTTCAGTTAAGAGCAGAATATTGATTGCTTTTAACTAACAGGAGAGAGAAATATTATACATGACAGCAAAGCAGAGCATGAGAGATACTGCATGAGGGAAACATTTTTTTCTTTTCCTTCTTTTTTAATGATAACTCTCATATAATATGAAAAAGAAAAAATACTACCACATGAACCTGATTTCCATATACAATCTTCAGTTCATGTATGTTTTTGCATATCAGAAGAGATATGTTCTCCCTCCCCTCCCATGGTTGCCTCCCCCAGCACAGAAGTAGGGCAGGGGAAAATGTCTGGGCAAGCCAGGGTAAAGATAAGCCCACGTTTACCCTATCAAGCCTACCACCATACAAACTTTGTGTGATTATTATTTCTTTCAGATCTGTAAACTCTAATCATATTTGCCACTTAGGATAACCAGGAATGCCTCCTCGACTGGACTTTCTGTGCTAGTTTGAGCCTAGCTAGAATGTTTTGGTGAGAAGGACTAGACCATAGGCTGAGAAATGAAAACAATGGTGAGATCTACTTCCCTCACAGTCTTGCTGAGATGTGTAAAGAAGAAAAGCAAAATAAAAAGATAAAGTCACTTTGCTGGGCACTTGGCTCTAGGCTTGGCTCTCAGCACTTTGCCTGCTGGGGAGCTCAGGCTGCTGGCTGGACTCCATCTTGCTTTCTAACCTCACCCTCCATTTGCTTTGGTCTGATTCACCTTTGCTTCTTAACCCCCCTGGCCNCATTTCCCACGCCTGCCTCTCTGGTGGAGCAGAAACACATGCCTAGGCAAGGCAGGACTTGTACAAGCCTATTTTGGGCCTATCAGGCCTACCACAACACATGTAGGTTTGAAAATGCTTGCTGAAATATTGCATGCTAAAAAACATTCCCTCTTAAATTGTAAGGATTTCTAATGTCTGAAAATTGATGAACAAATAAGTCATTAGTTACACATTAAAACTTGTTTAATATTCAACATGCAGTATTTGCATATTTTCTGTAGAGAATATATATATCTTTAGATAGTTTTCCAATGTAGCATTAGACTGGATGTTAGGAGGAAGTTCTTTACAGTGAGGGTGGTAAGACACTGACACAGGTTGCCCAGGGAGGTTGTGGATGCTTCCTCCCTGGAGGTGTTTAAGGCCAGGCTGGATGAGGCCTTGAGCAACCTGCTCTAGTGGGAGGTGTCCCTGCCTATGGCAGGGGGTTGGAGCTGGATGATCCTTGAGGTCCCTTCCAACCTAAACCATTCTATGATTCTATACTAGACAGTGAACCAATTACCAATCACATTTAACCTCAAGGACATTTATTACAGAAGAAAACAAAAATTAAATAGAAGTTCATTTGCCTTGACAAGTGCAGCTCAGCATTCAAATGCGGAAGACTACTAAGGGAAGAGATATTCATTTGAAATCAGGTTTATTTTTGTGACTTAATAATTCAACTAAGAAGAAAAAAAAATCAACTTTAATCTTCAAAATCTGCTATGGTAGAATATTAATGTAAATCATCATTATGATGCAAGAAAGTGCTTGCAATATTGTTGGAATGAAATTCATGATAATCTCCTCACTAAGAACTGATTTCTCAATAAATATGCATAAGTTATTAAATAAATGAATAAATATGCAAACATAAAATCCCAGTTACTAGAGAGATTTTGATCTAGTTTTTCTCAGGCTGATGGCATTTTCTTATTATCTTCATATGCTAAACACTTTTGCTCTGAGTTTTCTATTTTTTAGCAGAGCAAATTTTATTATCTAACAGAATGAAATTTCAGATTTTTTTTAGCAAGGACAGATATAAGAATCAGTTTTGTCTATCTAATGTCAGCCTTTCATAAATGATAAGGAAAGTAAACTGGTCAAAGTTAAACAGCCACACCTTGAGTACTCTGCACAGCTCCTCAGTTCAAGAGAGATGTTGAGATACTGGAATGTGTCCAGAGAAAGGTGATGAAGCTGATGAGAGGCCTGGAACATAGCCCTGTGAGGAGAGGCTGAGGGAGCTGGGGTGCTAAGCCTGGAGAAGAGGAGGCTCAGGGGCAACCTCATCACTATCTGCAGCTACCTGAAGGGAGGCTATAGCCAGGTGGGGGTTGGTCTCTTCCCCCAGGCAATCAACAACAGAACAGTGGGACACAGTCCGAAGTTGTGCTGGGGGAGCTACAGGCTGGATATTAAGAGGAATTTCTTCCCAGAGAGAGTGATTGGCATTGGAATGGGCTGCCCAGGGAGGTGGTGGAGTCACCATCCCTGGAGGTGCTGAAGAAAAGCCTGGCTGAGGCACTTAGTGCCATGGCCTAGTTGACTGGATAGGGCTGGGTGCTAGGTTGGACTGGATGATCTTGGAGGTGTCTTCCAACCTAGTTGATTCTAATAATAATCAGAAATAATCAGGGTGCTGGGGAAAGGAGGCAGACCTTCTCTGACCTTATCCTTATTTCTCTGGAGGATTTGTGTAGCTCCAGGAATTCTAGTCTTGGAAGGAGACAACCAGGTGTAGGCAGGATGTCTTGCAATGTGCAGTCTCAGTACAACATCACACTGCCTATGCAGTCCGATCATGTGGAGGCATATAGAGCCTGTTCCTGGTAAACTCAAGGCAGGCAGTTTCCAGGCAGTTCAGGATGCAATAAGGCAGTGAGGCAGAACACTGCCAGAAACAGAGAGCAATGGCAGCAGGCAGGAGTAAGCATCAAGCAAGCACAAATATAACTACAGAGCAGATTGTGTTACAGCTCATCTCTTTTTATTAATACAGCCCGAGAGTAATGCGCCTTTGGACACAGAATAACCAATCAGAATGGCAGTTATCCAAATTTAACCATGTTAAGTGAAACCATAGGGTTGCTTTCCCCAAATTTAGGAAAAACATAGGCCTTGCATAAGGCAGGCACAAGCCAAGTGTATGTACCTTGTTTACTATGGGATGTAAACAGGAACAAAACAAGTCTGGGCAAGCCAGGGTCCCCAGACTCAATGGCTCCAGGTTGATTGTCCTCTTTCTTGCAGTTGCTTCTCCCCAAAACAGAGAGAGGGAGAGAAGAAGAATATGTCTGTGCAAGCCTATTTTGGCCTGTTTAGGCCTACCACGACAGTGGTTGGATCTTCCATGGTGCCAAACAAGAATTTGACCTTCCCTGAGTTCATAAGAAGAACCTTATAATGTGAATATTATGTAAACACTTGGAATTTATTTTGTTTGGTAAATGTATTATCATAATGCAGTTGATAGCAGTCTTGAAGGGAAAAGGAAATGGTTACTGAAGTTCACATTTACAATACAGCATGAAGCATAGCCTTGCATTTTCTTAAAGAAATCACCTCTCACATAACACTATTCTGTATTTTTTTAGTCCATAAATATTCAGTCACTCTCTGTAAACATGTCTGTGATGCATATTAGGGAACTTGATTACTAGTTAATACAGCGTTGACAAATGAGCAGTTCCCTATGAAATAATTCTAAGCAATTTCATTGTATTGAAATGTAAGACAGTCATCAGACAGCTCATGAGAATATCATTCTTCATTTGCTTGAAGAAAGAAATCTGCTATGCAGTCATCTTCATCAGGATGAGGCGAATAATATTTTGACAAGTGACTTTCTCCCTTTACTATAAATCTATCTCTGTAACTAGCTTAGATGTCTGCAACAAAGTCGCACACATTTAGTAAGGTGAATCCTACTCTCTATGACAGAATATGTCTGAAGTCAATTTGCTTTATTCCTTTGTCTGATGGTTTGCATGTTACTCCCCTCCCCCCCTCCTTAAGAAAATCCAGACTAGACTCAGCTGATCTGGAAATTAGAATGAAGCTTTATATTTATAGCTCAGCACAATATACAAGCAAATATATATACAGCTATAGACAGAAATATACAAGTTAAAAAAAAAGTAGTACAGAAACACAACAGCCCTCCCAGAAACCAGAGTTCCCCAGGAGAGGATCTCAGCCACCTCTCCACCTCCCTTCCTCCCCTCTACTTCATCTCAGACTTTGCCTTACGTTCAAGGTGAATTTGGAGAATCGGTGAGGGGTGTTAGGAAGCAGAAGGATTAGTTAGACAGATGGCAGGTTAGAGAGAGAAGTGCAGCCCAAAGCCAGAGAGCAACTCCCTTATCTATGTTTGTGTTCTGGTTCTTATCCATCTCTGCAAGCCTATGAGTGCAGCAGACATCACCACTGTTTCCTTTTCACAGCCTAGAATCTAATTCCTCTCACTAAAATATCTCAGCTAGGCTCAAACCAGCACACTTTGCCTTTTTGTTTGTGACAAGTCTCATAGAAAAATGATTATAAAAATAAATAAAACTGAGAGAGTCCAAAGCTGAACTCCTCTGCAAGCCATCAATTTCCTTACTGCAAACAGATGAACTAAGCATTGGTTTTACTTGTGACCTTTCTGTTTCTCCTATAGGAATAAATTCACATCATCATAGTTTCTTTTTAATTTAATCTCTCATTAATATTATCTGAATATTCTTGCTTATGAAAAACAAATATCCCAAACAAACTGCAGATTCAGATATTTTCAAGATATAATGATGTTAAATACAACACACTATAGAATTTGTTCATCATCTAAAGCACTTTTTTTGATGTGCCAATGAGCAATTTTTAAGTTTTTGTTTTGTTTTGTTTTAATTCACCAACAATATCTTTGGCTTAATTCACCAATAATATCTTACTGACTTTCTACTGGTTTTAATAGTTGAAGCAAAGACTCATCTCATGGAAATGTTACGTATTAAATTGGCTATCTAAAGCTACTGCATTTTAAACTCATTTTGAGGCCAATATACAAAGCCAAATACCTCCAAACGTGGCTCCTCTGACTTTACAAGACATGCTTTTAACAGCTGAGACATGAATTAATCTTTCACATGCCTATTTCTCTATTGATTACTTCAGGTAAAATCACAAGTTCAAACTTCAGTCTGAGACTGATAGGCAAGACAAGTCTTGCATACTGAAAAAGGATTGTGATTCTTTAATGTTTTCTCACTCCAATGTTCTCAACTTGAAGGAAGGGAGAAGGAGCAGAAGACAGGATGAACGATTTTTAGGAAAGAGGGAGGTTGGATACACTCTTGTGTGACCTGCCTTAGGTGATCCTACTCTGGCAAGAGGCTTGCACTTGATGACCTTTCAAGGTCTCTTCCAACTCCTAACATTCTGTGATTCTGTGATAGATTCAGAGGCAGTTTGAAAGTTTTCAGATTGACTAAAAATTTTCAGGTTGACTAAAAGAATATTCACAAAGTGGATAAATCTGACCTAGACACTGAAAAAAACCAACTGATAATTTAAAACTAATTATTAGTGGCTTAGATGAACAAGGGAAAAACAGAAAAGAAAAAAAACCCCAACCAAAACCTAAAATCCAAACAAACAGAAACTGATTCAAGGTAGAGTTTAGTTTAGGATTTTCTTTATGACCTGTATTTCATTCTGAAAATGGAAGAGGAGCCAAAATGCAAATCCATTTGTCAAATTGTTTTCTTTCTTTACATGTGAGCATTTAAATATTGCATTTTTTTGTAGGCAGCTAATGGAAATTTTCTGTAATGTCTGCTTTGAATTAGAAGAGTTAGTTTTCTTAATTATAGATATGTCGTTCTACAACCATAATGTTATGAGTCATTAAAGTACCATAGAATTATCCATCATTTCCTCTTCTTTTTGTAGTCAAGCTACCGTATAAAAGGTTGATAAAACTGGTTGATGTTTTGCTGTCAGAATCAATTACAAGGTGGTAGACAGTAGGCTGAAGACGAGCCAGCAGTGTGTCCAGGTAGCCAAGAGAGCCAGTGGCATCCTGGCCTGTATCAGCAACAGTGGGGCCAGCAGGACAAGAGAAGTTATTCTGCCCCTGTACTCAGCACTGGTCAGGCTACACCTTGAGTGCTGTGTCCAGTTCTGGGCTCCTCAATTCAAGAGAGATGTTGAGGTACTGAAAGGTGTCCAGAAAAGGGTGACGAAGCTGGTGAGGGGCCTGGAACACAAACGCTATGAGGAGAGGCTGAGGGAGCTGGGGGTGTGCAGCCTGGAGAAGAGGAGGCTTAGAGGTGACCTCATTGCTGTCTACAACTACCTGAGGGGAGGCTGTATCCAGGTGGGGGTTGGTCTCTTCTCCCAGGCAACCAGCAAGAGCACAAGGTGATACAAGTTGTGCTGGAGGAAGTATAGGCTGGATGTTAGGAGGAAGTTCTTCACAGAGAGAGTTATTTGCCATTGGAATGGGCTGGGAAGGACTTCTTCCTAACATCCAACCTAGACCTCCCTCAGCACAACTTGAGGCTGTGTCCCCTTGTTCTGTTGCTGGTTGCCTGGCAGAAGAGACCAACCCCACCTGGCTACAGCCTCCCTTCAGGTAGTTGTAGACAGCAACGAGGTCTGCCCTGAGCCTCCTCTTCTCCATGCTGCACACCCCCAGCTCCCTCAGCCTCTTCTCATAGGGCTGTGCTCCAGGCCTCTCACCAGCTTTGTCACCCTTCTCTGGACATGTTCCAGTGGAACTGAAACCCTTCTCCCATTTGTTGAATTTTTACACTTCCTTAAATATGCTTCTGCGTGGGTGACACTTTCTCAATTGAGGTAAGTCTTTCAGAGTCAGCTTGTGACAGGTTCAGCTCTAGCTGACCTCATCTCTATGCAATCAGGCAATGTTCCTATACTTCTAGGTTACCTGTCCCTGCTTCCACTGTCTGTGCAAATCCCTCTTGATCTTTATTTTGACCAGCAGGTCTCCATGTAGCCATGCCAGTCTCTTCCCTTCCATGCCTGATTTCTTACACATGGGGATTGAGAGGTCTTGCCTTCTAAGGATAATGCTCTTAGAGATCTGCCAGCTCTGCTCTGCTCCCCTGTCCTTGAACATCTTTTCCCATGGGGCCCTACTGACTAATTCCTTAAGGATCTGGAAATCTGCCTTCTTAAAGGAATTTTGCCTACCTGTCCTATAATATCCCATCTTCCTATCTGGCATCAACATGACCTCAGTACTTCCTGCGCAGAATAGCTGAAGGGGCATTGTGAACACTTGAACATGACCTGACTGTTGCCGGCAAGGAACAAGTGCCTATTGCATTCATGGTTGTCAAGTTGTGCACAGTAGAATAAGACATGAATTAAATTTTCTGGAATGCTAAGGTCACAAAGAGGTAACTATGACTAATGTTTGTCATCATGCTTTGGGAGGCATCTGAATCTGGTTAGCCAGTCAAATTATGTAAAGTGTTTATCAAGCTGTTGCTATGTTACCTCATTTCATGTACCAGTGTGGAATTCAGAAACGCACTCCAACTGCAGATAAAATTTATTGCGTGAGACTTACTGCCAAAGGAAAACTGCAGCAGGGCTCTAAATTACTTTCACTGTTCCCTGGTGCAATTCACTTTCAGTTGAACAAAGAGTGGAAATCTGTACTCCTTTTTTTCATGTTTATTATTTTTAATTTCCCAGTTAGTTACACAACTTCTTAGACACATTACGTCATAAAGACAAAGACAATTTCACTTTGTCTGGAGAAACAGCAGGTTGTTAAGAAGTCACACAAGGAAAGTCTCATATTAAAAATGTCTTCCATGTCTTCAAACATGAACAACCAAGGAAAATGGGAGAGTGATACTTTTTTTTGATATCTCTGTCCCTTTCATGTCAGGATAATGAGGTAGTACGATCAGCAACTTCACACACTGCTGATATGCAAGAGAAGTGTACGTTTGTCATGTCTTTAATCACTCACTGCTACTTGTGGTGGTAGGCCTGATAAGGCAAACATGGGCTTATCCATGTTGGCTTGCCCAGACATGTTACCCTGCTCCTCCTGTGCTGAGGGAGGCAACTGTAGGAGGGGAGAGTGAAAGCCCTGGCTTTGCCTAATATGGTGAAGCCTGGCTAAGTGTCATTCTGATTGGCTAATCTATGTCCAATAGCCTATTAATCTCGGGCTGGATATTGATAAAGGGGATAAGCAGGCAGCACAGGGCTGCCCCTGCCTCATTTTGCATCCTGAATTTGCCTGGAGAGCTTACCAGGAACAGGCTCTAAATGCCTGCACACGATCGGCCTGCTTAGCCAGACAGACATTGTGCTGAGACTGTACATTGCAAGACATCCTGCCTGCACCTGAAAGTCTCCTGCCAAGATGAGAAGTCCTGGAGACACACAGACCATCCAGAGGAGCCAGGAGACAAGGTCAGAGATTGTCTGCCTCCTTTTGCTAGAAGCCTGGGAAGAATCAAGTCTCAGTGTCTGACAAGACTGAGTTCCCTGAAAGCGTCTGGGCACTGTCTGGACTGTGGCTAGCTCCACAAGTT
>WAAF01015144.1:0-11811 GCA_013400475.1 Tricholaema leucomelas
CCCAGTTCAGGAAAGACAGGGATCTGCTGGAGACATTCCAATGTAGAGCTACCAGGATGATCGCTGGACTTCAGTCTTGAGAAGGATGAGAGGGGTGGGTGTTGAGATGAAGGTGCCAGCCTCTTTTTAGTAGTCTGCAGTGATAGGATAAGGAGCAGTGGGTAAAAGCTAGAACACAGGAGGTTCCACTTCAACGCAAGGAGAAACTTCTTTACAGTGAGGGTCACAGAGCACTGGTACAGGCTGTCCAGAGAGATTGTGGAGTCTCCTTCTCTGGAGACTTTCAAAACCCACCTGGATGTGTTCCTGTATGAACTACCCTAGGAGATCCTGTCTTTGCAGGGGGGTTGGGCTTCATGATCTCTGGAGATCCCTTCTAATCCCTAACATTCTGTGCTTCTGTGATGTCAAAGAATCATAGAATGATTTGGGTTGGAAGGGACCCTCAAGATCATCTTGTTCCAACTCCACTCTATGACCTGGGATACCTTCCACTAGATCAGGTTGGTCAAGGCCTTTTCTAACCCAGCCTTGAACACCTCCAGGAAGCAGCAGATCCACAACCTCCCTTAGCAAACTGTTCCAGTGTCTCACCACCCTTAACTTGAAGAATTTCTTTCTTGTCCACTAAGAAAAGCTACATGGAGAAGAATATTTTGTTTTCTGATAGTCATATATTGATTTGCATTCCACAGTGTATTAATGAAGCAACATCTCTGAGGGGGGGCAGGGCTCTTTAGCCTGGAGAAGAGGAGGCTCAGGGCTGACCTCATTGCTGTTTACAACTACCTGAAGGGAGGCTGTAGCCAGGTGGGGGTTGGTCTCCTCTCCCAGGCAACCAGCAACAGAACATGGGGACACAGTCTGAAGTTGTGGCAGGGGAGGTCTAGGCTGGATGTTAGGAGGAAGTTGTTGGCAGAGAGAGTGATTGGCATTGGAATGGGCTGCCCAGGGAGGTGGTGGAGTCACCGTCCCTGGAGGTGTTCAGGAAAAGCCTGGATGAGACATTTAGTGCCATGGTCTAGTTGACTGGCTAGGGCTGGGTGCTAGGTGGGACTGGATGATCTTGGAGGTCTCTTCCAACCTGGTTAATTCTATGATTCTATGACTTTGCCTTACTATATTTGTGCCATTGAAAGCCTAAGGCATTTTGATTGTTTGTTTTCTAGTGCTCATGGTGTGGACTGATGATTGTGTAAGGGCATTTGGGCAAAGCCTCTGGTTCACCTGAGCAGGTATGAGCCTTTGGCAGGAGTCTGGCTTCATCCATCTGGCTGGCTGACAGTCAGAGTCAGGATAAACAAAGACATGCCCACAGCAAAATACTAGAAATGGAGTTGCAGAGAGGCTTTCTTAGCTTGCAAGATGGTGGTGATAAAGGGAGCGTGATGATAAAGAGAGGGCAATGTTCGCTGTTTGTTTTCATCCTGCTTAAAGCTAGGCAGAGCCCACCGGGTTTACCTCAATTACAAGGGCAGAGTAAATCCTATCCCAACAGGTGAACATTAGAAGAATCAATTAGAACAGCATAAATAGGTCATGTGAGTAGCCATGTCCTTTTAATAGAGTAAAACTATTGCAAAACCAAGTTTACATGTTACCTAATTAAATACCATAGAAAGACACAAAAAACCAGAATGTATGTTTAAACATTAGCAGCTATGCAAAGATACAAATGCTACATAGGAAAAATATAAACATTTCAGAGTGATTACAGTAAATAAACATCAAGTTTCTACTACTTTTCCCTTATTAAAGAGCAATATACCTTTCTGGCCAAACAGAGAGACTATTACACATGGGTACCTGACTGCTTAAATAGTGCAAATAATGTGATGTGCCTTTTAATCTTTAAAGATGCCTGCATGAGTTAAAAGTAAGCACAGCACATACTGTACAGGATTTTTCTGATGTGCTTTTTTGCTTCTTCCTCTCTGCCCTTCTTATTTGTCACTGTATTACTGGAAGAGGACATCTTTCCAGTACAGTCTGTCTGCATATGCAATTGCACTGTGCAAGTCTGCACAGTATGAGCATTACCAGCAGCTTGTTTATAAAAAGAAATACAAGCACTATAAAAATAATTAATGTCCAGGGCTTTCTTTTTCTTTCTTTTTTTTTTTTTTTCCTATGACATTAATCCACATTTCATTTGATGAGAAACAGCAATAAAAAGACATCTGTAAAATGTCACTGTAATGCCTTTAGCCAAATCCTCATCCCCTTTGCACACAAGGACCATAAGATTATCCCCATTTGAAGGCTCCCCTGGCATCGGGTGGAGGTGAGGAAGGTGAAGTCCTGCCTTGAGAGGGCTGTTTTTTTTTTCCAGCAGGACATATGGAACACAGTGACATCTCAGTGGGTATAAGCAACCAGATCAAATTCGAGCAGCACTGCAAATAAGAGAGGACTCTTTTTACCCTTAGACTCTGGTAATGTGAGTATGTTTCAGCAAAGGAGAATGTCAAGCATCTAGAGGAGCTGAGACTACACGGTGAGGTGAACCTCAATCCCAGATTGCAGCAGAGTGGCTTGGATTTCCCAAACCCACACTGCTCGGCTGCTATGCAACCACGATATGACTGAGCAGCTTTATCTTCAGGCATGTGCTCTGCAACACACAGCATCTCAAAGGAACTGTGAAGTGTCACATCCACCTCTGTGTGGCAGCATGTGGGTAGCCCCTTAAAGCTGGGCACAGAGTCCAGAGAAAGGTGAAAGGGAAGGGAACAGGATGCCTTCCTCTTTCTCAACAATCACTGTCAGGAACCGTGATGCTCCATGCATCTTCACAGGCCAGATGTTTTGTGAGATATTGCCTGGCCAAATTCAAAGAAGTCTTACGCAGCCATTAGGAGTGCTGACAAATGAATATGGTCTGCTCAGCCTTTCTGTCCTGGAAAACACTTACTTTCCTCACTGATGCTTGCACAAAAAGTGCAGCAGCAAACAACATCATGGATTTTACAGTCCTAGGCAGTTTGTAGGAAGAGGTGAGACTTAGATTCTCATTGATTGTGGTTTGTTTTCATTTTGTTTGAAACATTGCCAGCATGTGAAATGCTGAACATCTTTAATATGTAACACTAGCTGAAGTACCTGTGGATCCTAAAATTGGGGCTTTGGGGCATCAAAACCTAATGGCACGCAGGGGGTTGCTTCAAGCTCTCTCAAACCCTGAAAACCAGTCTGAGAAAATAGATTACTTAAGTGTGCCCATGTGCCCTTTTCCCTGGGGGCTCAGTGAACTAGCCAAGATCCTGAATCCCCATGCAATTAATGCCTAGTAGCAACTCTGTTTACTGATGTTTTGCAAACTTCTGGACTTCTTCTGACTGCAGAGCAGCTTTACTCTTGGCCTACTGCTGTTTAAAAGTGATTTGAGTTCTATTTAACTTGAATTTTTTTGCTGTATTTCTTGCTTAGGGATTAATAAGAGCAACAGGAGTTCATGCTGTGATCCTCAGGACTGCATTGTGATTTCTCTGGATTAATCAGATCTGAAAATAAGTCAGGTTGAATTAAATTTAATTGCTGCTGGCATACTAAGAGCTGAGGTTAGACCACTTTTTCACTGAAATGTGAGAGAAACCACTTCCTCACAGGTACAGCACTGCACTGAGAACAGGGTGAACTGTGGAGGTGGGAACTCACAGGACACAGGAAAACAAAGCAGAAAGCTTTGTTGTCCTGTCTGTGTTAGAGCAGAAATGGTACGCTGTCATTCCGGTAGGGTTTACTGGATTTTGTAGAAGCTAGACATTGTGACATAGGCTTCCTCATTGTTTGGTGACATTTCACTGGTAGGCAGCCTCTGCAATACGGTGTCACCATTAAGGGGCTCTGGGCTGGGCTGGCCAGAAGGATCCAGAGGAACAGTGGAGGAAAGGTTGAAACCTTCATCACGCAGGGGCACCCCACTGCTGTGGCACACCTGGTATGTGCAGGAGCTACAGTTTCCTTCACTGCCTGCAGGCTGGTTGGTGCCCAGGAGTCTGTGCAGGGCTTCAGCTGGCCAGATTCCTCCATAAGTCACAGACGAGTTCAAGCTGCTTTTGTCTATCATCTCAGGGATTGTCTTCAGGTCTGATGTGCTCCTAAGTTTTTCTGGAAGGTTTGTCTCTTGAGCAGTTGATGGCTGCAGAAAATTTTCCACTTCACCTCTTGCTCTAATGCCGTCCACTTTATGGATATGAACGTAACCAAAACTGTCTGGGTTAAAGCTTATATCAAAACTCTGCATGGTAAAGGAACAGCATGGTCAGTTAACAGCGGCTATTAGCTTAAAAGAGGAGGTACTTTGATAAATAATTTGATTTTCTGTTTGATAAATGCATAGCTTAAGGTTATTGCCACACCTTATGGCTTGTAACATTTGTCCATCTGGCTTTTGTCTGGCAAAGCAGCTCACGTACCACATAACGCATGAGGAGTTCTGCTGGCTGTGTAAAGGGTACACAACAAATGTTAGCAGAGAGTCCTTCTCCAGCCTCACAACCACGGTTTTACAGAACCAGTGAAACCTCTTGGTTAGGAAGGATCTCTGGAGTCCAAATGGTCCAACCTTCTGCCAGAAACAGGACCTGGACTTAAGTTATCTGAGATATGAAAATTTCCAGTGAAGGCCAACCCAGGTCATCTCCACACAACCTGCACAATATTTAGTTGTTTTCATGGAGAAAGTATTTTTTGCCTTATACTCAGGTTAGGTTTGTCTCTAAGCAGCATGTTGCCTGCTGCCTCTGGCCCTGTCACCGTGCCACCTTGGGGTGAGAGCACCTCTGCCCTCTCTCTACCTACACTTTACGTACTGGAAGGCTGTGCTTAGTAGTCCCCAACCTCAGCTTCCTCTTTTCTATAAACATACTCATTTCCTTTGCTTTTTCTGCATATAACAAGCTCTCCAGCCCCCTGTAATTACTTTGCACAAGTACTTTGCTCAGGTACTAGTCGGATTTTCTGTTACTTCCATGCACTTGACTAGCTTCTGCCTGTGCAAAACTTTGTTCATTTCACTGAAATGTAGAAGTAATTTCTCGAAGATGTCCCACTTCGTGCAGCAAATACATATTCTGTCCCTCATGAGTGTCAATTTGTTCCAAATAGTCTATAGTCAACTGAAAACAACAGTGGAAGTACTTACATTTTTGGGTTTCTTGCACAGTTGCTCCAGTGTTTTTTTATGATCAGGAAGATTTGGCCACACAGCAGGCTTGATCCTGAAAATAACAACAGTACACAATAAGGGGCTCAACAGCAGCAAAAGAGGGACATGCTGAGGTATCAGGGGTTCATATTGCATAACTTCTACTCATTTCCATAATATATTAGGGCTGGCTTGCATTACCCAGAATAAAACAAAGACAGGAGAAGAGAAGTTTTGGAGATCACTGTATATTTATTGTTCTCTTCAGTGCACAAATTATCAGAGTCTCCACTTCTCCAAGTAGTGGAAAGGCAGCAAATTATGCTGGTGCAGACCTCATTTTTGTTTAGCTGTTTTAAAATGGTTTTGCATGTTGAAACCAATTTCTGCAAGTGAAAAAAGATGCTATGGTTGAAGTGCAAATTTGTTGATAATTGCCTCTGCATGCTTACCCAAATTGAAGGACTGCACGTGGTCCCACTCATGGGCCAGCTCTCTGTGATTCAGACATCTGCATTGCAGCCTTGTCTCAGAGACCTCATTTTTACTGCCTTGATTAAGGAAGTGCTCATGTTGTGCTGCAGCAAACCCTCTACTACGATGCATCTAGACAATATATGGATCTTAGGAAAAAATCTGGATGTTAGGAAGAAGTTCTTCACAGAAGGAGTGACTGGCCATTGGAATGGGCTGCCTGAGGAGGTGTGGAGTCACTGTCCCTGGAAGTGTTTAAAAAGAGACTGGATGTGGCCCTTGGTGCCATGATTTAGCTGATTAGATAATGCTGGGTGATATATTGCACTTGATCTCTCGGGTCTTTTCCAACCTGATTGATTCTGTGTGGTATTGCCCAAGTGACATTCAGTGTTGCAGGGTTATAAATATAGCCATAAAAGTATATGACTATATACTTCTACAGCTGTGTCTGTATATGTAGGTATACATACACACAAGTATAATCTCTCTTCCTGTTCTAAAAGGTAAACTTCTGCATCCCAGAAGTCTTACCATGGAAAAGCCTTTTTTTTACTCATCAGTTTGGCACAAGCAGAACTTCTCAAAATTAGAGACAAGCAGCTGCTCAGCAACAGTAAAAAGCAAGATCTATAAATCTCAAAGCATATCTATACTTGCAAATTAAAACAAGGGAGCATTCCCTGGTGGATGACTCCAGTGTCTAGAATGTTTGATTATTAAAACTGTCCTCAGTGTGGCTTGATGGGGTCCAGACAGCACATTCCCAGGAAATTCCCATGTGCAAGTCAGGAGTTAGCACCCAAGCATTGCTCTCAAAAAGCAGCTTACATGTAGCCTTCTCTCTGAATGGAGCTGGATATCATCATAGAATCATAGAGTCATAGAATCAACCAGGTTGGGAGAGACCTCCAAGATCATCCAGTCCAACCTAGTACCCAGCCCTAGCCAATCAACCAGACCATGGCACTAAGTGCCTCATCCAGGCTTTTCTTGACCACCCCCAGGGATGGCTACTCCACCACCTCCCTGAGCAGCCCATTCCAATGCCAATCACTCTCTCTGGGAAGAACTTCCTCCTAATATCCACTTTATACCTCCCCTGGGTTGCTCTGAATACCACCAAACAGCCTAGGACTTTCTGGCTTTGCCAGTGTTTTTATCTCCTATGGTTATATCTGGGACTTTTCCACTTCACATTGGGGTCTCACCAGATTATCTACGTGCCTGTAAATGTTATTAAATTTGCCAACTGTCTATTCTACATGAACTGATAGAGCCACATATTTTAAAATAAGTTTACAGCTATTTATCTACTGCTGTGCAGACAACCTATGAAAAGAAAGCAAGAGACAAAGCATTTCACAGAATCAATCACAGAACCTTAGAGGTTGGAAGGGACCTCCAGAGATCATCAAGTCCAATCTCCCTGCCAAGGCAGGATGTCCTAGGATAGTTCACACAGGAACACACCCAGGAGGGTCTGGAAAGTCTCCAGAGAAGGAGACTCCACAATCTCTCTGGGCAGCCTGTTCCAGGGCTCTGTCACCCCCACTGTAAAGAAGTTTCTACTCATGTTGAGCTGAAACTTGCTCTGTTCCAGACTGTAGTTGTTGCTCCTTGTCTTATTGCTGCTGACCACTGATAAGAGATTGGCCCCAGCCACTTGACACCCACCCCTCAGATATTTGTACACATTGATCAGCTCTCTTAGTCTTCTCTTCTCCAGACTAAACAGCCCCAGGGGTCTCATTCTCTCATTATTTCCTGTATAATGAATGTATCTGCACATCCACTTTTGCCATGTCTGTTTTGGTAAGGGNGACCACTGATAAGAGATTGGCCCCAGCCACTTGACACCCACCCCTCAGATATTTGTACACATTGATCAGCTCTCTTAGTCTTCTCTTCTCCAGACTAAACAGCCCCAGGGGTCTCATTCTCTCATTATTTCCTGTATAATGAATGTATCTGCACATCCACTTTTGCCATGTCTGTTTTGGTAAGGGATATAGAGCCTGGTTTCACACATGGCTGCCTCGATTTGAACACAGCAGGGCTAGTGGCCATCACCCCCCACACCGATGCAGACAGCCCTGCCCTGCTACTTTCAAAAGGGCAAGCACCCTGGGAAGTCAACCTATGAAAGTGAAAGAGTTTCCACATCTCCTGGGACTTTACTAAAACCTGCAAGGTGCCTTCTCTTCTGGATCTTGATTTAAGCTTTTGACTCAGTTTTCCCTTCAGTGAGACACTGACTCTCTTAAGTATTTTGTGGTGACTTCAGCTCCCCAAAGGTCTCAGTGTTTCTCACCCAAGACTGAAGCCTGCTCAAAGTAGCAGACTTAGGCTTTCCAGCACCTTCTCTCGTATTGCACACTTTACTCTTTGTCTGACTCTGGCTTGACATAGAGGTCCAGAGATGGGAAGAAAATAGTTCAGAAGTATAACAGGGAAAGCAGTGACTGTCAGAACAGGACAAACTTACAGTATTTTTTTTTCTGGTACAGACACTCTTAGATTACCTGTTTTCCCAGAAAGTTATGACCAGGACAATCACTACGACGATCAGCATGAATCCCAGAATGGAGAGTATAACCAGGACCACAGTGCTGGCTAAATAAAAACAAAGAATATCAGATAATGCAGGTAAATGTTACAGTGTTAAGCCACTCTAATTATAATTTCTCTTTAGGTATTAAAATGGAAAACAGTGCCAAGCATTGCACATGTCTGCCACTGAACTGGTGCGGTGGTGCATTTCTCCTGCCTCCCTGAAGGAGGAAAGAGGTAGGTTGCCAGAACATCTGTGTTTGACTGAGCTCCAAGTTGAGTTCCCAGGCTGTATTAAAGCAGCTTGAAGTCTGCTATCACCACTAGCGTATTGAAGCCACCATGGATGCATCCTTACAGCAGTAACACAGTGACTGCTAACATGCATAATGTTGAGGTGCCCCAGGGTAATGAAGACACCCTAAGGACCAGAGTATATTCAAATGAAATGGTGAGATTTTATCCCATGTCATATCTGTAACTCAAATGTCCTTTTTGCCCACAGATCCTGGCCCCTGAAACAGTTCTTGTTTCACCACTCTTTGTACCTTATCTAAAACACTCAGTGCAAGATGCTCCTCCTCCTGTAACGCCAGCTGGCAGCAAGCAGGAGTGAGTCTGCGTTCATCTCCCTTTGCACCGCCCTTATGCCTTTGCAGCAGCATTTAACCTATTCTTAATGCCCTTGAGTGAGATTTAACTTCATGTGAAGAATTAGCTCAAGACCAGAGCAATACTGCTGCTTTCTGTGTTATCTCCTCTGAGGTGCCCAGCATCTGTGAGGGATGACCCTGCTGTGGCTACAGGATCTTCCCTTTCCGTGCTCTTCTCAATTCTGCAGCTAGGGCTCTCTAGGAAGCCAAAGACCCTTAGTTCTGCTTTTTTTTCACAGAGATGAAAATGGTTTCTGCTCTTACAACTATCTGTGAAGTGCTGCTCCTTTGTGGTCCTGAAGCTCTTGGAAGGGCTCCATTCGCTCCACATGCCCTTAAAGTAATCTCCATTGGGCTGTGAACGTACTTTGACTTCGTACAACGCATCACTACGGAGCTTTTTCCCCAGCAGTTTTACCTGAAGGAATGGTGACTCTATTGTCTAAGCACATACACACACACACACAAAAAAAACCCCAATTATTTTTCTAGAGGACACAGGAAAAGTGTTGTGCTCATTGGGATGGTCTAATAGGATAAATTACATCATTGGTTGAAAAAAAGAAAACAAGTGATACAGTCTGTATCATACATTGGCTTGATAAAAGGGGTAAAAACCCCAAAGTATAAACAATTTGTGCCTCCTTTGCTTCTGAGCACTGCATCTGTTCATTCCTCTCTAATCTCTTCCATTAACTTTGGCTAACAGATAACAAGTAAGCTTTGCTGGTTGTTGTCTGTCTGTGAGAGAGAGAGAGAAGGTGGTGTTGGGCCCCTTCTGGGCTTCTTTCCTTTGTCTGGGAGGGGAGTTTGGATATCTGCATTATTTCTAAATTGTATATAGTTGTAAATACCTGAAAATATATTGCTTGTAAATTCAGCTTTGCTGTTGTGCTAGTTTGAATCTAGCTAGAATGTTTTGGCGAGAAGAATTAGATCACACGATGTGTCTGCTTCACTCACAGGCTTGCTGAGATGTATAAAAACAAGAATGTAAATAGAGATGACAGATGCTCTGTCTGGGCTTTAGGCTGCATCTCTCTCTAATCTAACCTGCCATCTCTGTGACTAAATCCACCTGCTTCCTAACCCCCTTGGCTGACCCTCCAATCTTCCTTGGGCATAAGGCAAGATTTGGGGTAAGGGAGAGGTGTGGGAGGAAGGTGGAAGGGCAGTTGAGAGCCCCTCCTGGGGACTCAGGTTTCTGGGAGGGCTGTTGTGTTTCTGTATTACCTTTTAACTTGTATATTTCTGTCTATAACTGTACATATATTGTAACTATCTGCTTGTATATTGTGCTAAGCTGTAAATATAAAGCTTCATTCAATTTCCAGAGCCATTGAGTCTAGTCTGGGTGATTCACAAAGTGTGAGGGGGTGGGTAACACCCAAACCACCACAGTTGTAAAGATAGCTTCATCTTCCAGAATGTCTGAGCTGTTTTAGCAAATTTTAAACTGGGGGGAGGGGAATTTCCTCAACCTGCCACAAGTATTCTTGAGTTTCAGCAAAATGTGCAAGATTGGGTGCATTCCTGCCATCCTTTGCTGTTTGACCTGTGTCTTTGGTTATTTACAGAGATGGCCATCATAGTGTCAGCCTGGTTTATCAGCAAAGTAAGCCAGACAGTACCAAGAGGACAGACTAATGCTGGGTAAAAGCTCTTTGGAAAACAGCTGGAAGTATTAAATGTGCTTTGCTGCTGCTGACACTGCAGTGGGAATTGCATGCTTCCCTAGTCAGGCTCAGAAAAGAGGTGGGGAGGTAGTATACATTTGTGTGGCATTAAAAGACACCTTCTGAAAGTGCAACTACAGGAAAGGAGCTAAACTATCACAGTATAGCACTGGTGCTCTTTATTTCAATGTGCCTGGCTGCCTGAATGATTTCCTTTTTCTATTTACAGTTCTCCTATGTTCCTTCTTATCTCCTATGTTCCCTCTTGTCTTCTATGTTCCCTCTTAAAAAAAAACAACAAACCCAACCACCCAAAAAAACCCAAACCAAACCAAAAACCCAAACTACAAATGAACAAACAAACAAAACCTCAACAAACAAACAGATACAGTCCATGATTTAAAACATTTTCAACCTAGCATTTCAACAAGTGCTTGCATGGCTGCTCCTGTGACAGAGAACAAAGAAGTCGTAGCAGCTGGGCAGATCACATCAGAGGCATTCACAGTCATCTGCAGCCCAATACATGGTCTGGGGGTGGAAGAGAGGCAGAGCTGTACCAGGAACTCAGAAAGGTTCAGTATAAAAGGGACAGGAAGAAACTGTTGATAGATAAGACAAGGGGCCATGTGATTTCTGACTGATGAGCACAGAATATAAAAGCAAAACCACCATGGTGGAGACCAAGCCATCCAAACCCTCAGGATGTTTCATTATGTTGTCTTTGTTTCCCACTGCAAAGCCCAGGTAAACAAAACTTCCTTAGCTCAAGGAGGTGTCTAAGAGACACTGTGAGTCTGGAGTTGTTTTGATTGATGAAATTTTCAAATGCCAAGTGCTGCAGCTTCCCAGGCTTTCAGAGGAAGAAAGGTAGAAATGAAGATCTGAGGGGTTTGTACTTGATGCTGGTATTTCTGATAATATTTAATGCAAAAAGAAAAGAAGTGCCAGCTTCTCAGCACATCACCCCTTACCTTCCAGGTGTCTTCTTCCTGCCGGTAGGCTATTTGGTGTATTAATTTGTCCTTCAAGTATTTCTTCCACGAATGCGGTGTACTATAATGAATGAGATATTCGTTGGCCTCCTTCTGGTATGTGACGTTTATATTGAATGGGGCTTCAGGCTTAACTGCAAATGATAGCAAACCAGGATATAAAAGGATTAGAGTAACATTACTGCAATACAAAAAGAAAGAAGGAAAGAAGGAAGGAAAGAAAGAAGGAAAGAAAGAAGAAAGGAAGGAAGGAAGGAAGGAAGGAAGGAAGGAAGGAAGGAAGGAAGGAAGGAAGGAAGGAGAGAGAGAGA
>WAAF01015144.1:12066-33594 GCA_013400475.1 Tricholaema leucomelas
AAAGAAAGAAAGAAAGAAAGAAAGAAAGAAAGAAAGAAAGAAAGAAAGAAAGAAAGAAAGAAAAAATCCATGTTATACCACCTGCAGAGTGACCTATCCTGTGACAGGGCTGGCCTGAGTGAGCCTCATGTTGAATTAGAGCTCATCCCCTGGTCCTGAAAGGGGTTTAGACACGACTGGCTGAAGCTGCAATGTAACCAGCACTTTCTGTCACTTCCTAGAGATGTGATATTTAGTCTTGGATAACAATTCCAGAGCATGCCAACCCCTGCCATAACACTGCTTGAAATTCAGTCCCTTGAACTGGTACTCTGAGATGGAGACCTCACAACAAGACCCATCACTGTTCCGAGAAGAAAACACAGGAGAGGAAATTTGGTACAGTTACAACTGCCAGTGGCTGTCCCACGATGGGGCAAAAGAAGGGACAGAGTACCACAGTGTTAAATATAGAAAGGGAGCTGTAACTCCAAGCCCCTGCTGCGGGCTAACACCTGATCTGGTCTGCATGAGACTGTTAAAATACCATCTGTGCACTGAGTTCAGCCCTCAGTACTTTGCCCAACCTGTGTGCTTGAGGTAGACAAGCCTTAAATCTGCAGGGACATGCACTGTGGCACTGAGGCTTCCTGCATGCACCACACAAAGTACATCAGCTGTCGCAGGAACAAATGGCCTATACCTCTCTCCTTTCACTAAAATGCATATGGCTAAAAATTATGCCCACTTCTTCTGCATCCCCAATGTGCAGTTGGTAAAAGGGAGTCCACCAGAGGTGACCCAGGATGCTCCACAAACTGAGAGGTAAGGTAAAATTATTACAGAACTATTGGACTGGTGCAGAAATATCTCATTAAGAGGAAGAGGTCACAGTGCCAAAGAATCACAAAGCAACGTGGCACAAGAGCAGGACAGATCTGCCATGCACACAGGTTTCTCTGATGCTCTCGAATAAGACCAGCTTCCAAGAGGGGTAAGTCCTAAAGACTTTTTTCCCTGTGTTCCCTGAGCTTCCAAAAGGAGCTCCTAAGGAACTCTTTCCCTGAATTTCCTATTTCTTGGTTCAGATAGGTCCCTGACATGGCTTTGGTGAGCCCATTTATCAGGAACTCTCAACATCCCTTCTGCACTGCAGCATTCTTGAGCATTCAGACAAGTTCCACAAGAAAAAAGGTGTAAAAAAGCAAGATTGTGTAAATTTGCAGTTGCTGTGCTGTCAAGCCCATGGTAGACTTGGAGGGGTCGATCCTGAAACCGCATGATCCCTAGGAAAAGATCAGTGAAATGTCCCTGCTTGACAGTTCATCCATCCCAGGAATGGCAGCTTCACCTGTGTGCCTGACACAATCTATGCCCAGCTCTGGGCAGAGTGTTAGAATGAGCCAGAATTCAGCTGCACATTTTGAATAGACATTAATCATGTTCAGCTTTGAAGCAAGGGGAACACCACACTCTGTCAACATCCCAGTCCAGCATACACTCCCTGCTGTTGTATGCTTCCTGTGTGTCACCCAGACTGATGCTTAGGCATTCACAGAATCATAGAATCAACCAGGTTGGAAGAGCAGTCCAACCTACCACCCAGCCCCAGCCAGTTAAATAGACCATGGCACTAAGTGCCTCATCCAGGCTTTTCCTGAACACCTCCAGGGACGGTGACTCCACCACCTCCCTGGGCAGCCCATTCCAATGCCAATCACTCTCTCTGGCAAGAACTTCCTCCTAACATCCAGCCTATATCCCCCCCAGCACAACTTGAGACTGTGTCCCCTTGTTCTGTTGCTGGTTGCCTGGGAGAAGAGACCAACCCCCACCTGGCTACAGCCTCCCTTCAGTTGTAGTTGTAGTTGTAGACAGCAATGAGGTCCCCCCTGAGTCTCCTCTTCTCCAGGCTAAACAACCCCAGCTCCTTCAGCCTCTCCTCATAGGGTTTGTGTTCCAGGCCTTTCACCTGCTTTGTTGCCCTTCTCTGGACATGTTCCAGTATCTCAACATCTTTCTTGAATTGAGGTGCCCAGAACTGAACACAGAACTCAAGGTGTGGCCTGATCAGTGCTGAGTACAGAGGAAGAATAACCTCCTCCATCCACCCCAGCCACCTGTATGTCAGGTCATACAAATAAACAAATGAATAAATGCAAAATGTCAGGCATCTTACCAACGTCAGTTACAACCAGACTCCAGCAGACCTTTCTCTTTGTCTCAGCATTCACACAAATGTCTTTATTTGAGAGTATGTCAGTGAATTGTAAGAAATACACATCTTCCTGTTTCTCCATATTGAAGCACAGGTAATTGTTGCCTTCCTTGGTACTGTTGACCAAAGTAGCACAATGTTAGTTTCTTCAGGGTCTTATGACTACATTGTAAGGGACAAATCTCATTTGCGCGTTTCATATTAACTGGTGACACCATGTGAAATATCATAGAATCATAGAATGGGTTGGGTTGGAAGGGACCTCCAAAAGTCATCTAGTCCAAGGCCCTCTGCAGTCAGTAGGGGTATCCTCAACTAGATCATAGAATCATACAATCATAGAATCAGAATCAACCAGGTTGGAAGAGACCTCCAAGATCATCCACTCCAACCTACCACCCAGCCCTATCCAGTCAACTAGACCACTGCACTAAGGCCCTCAACCAGTCTTTTCTTGAACACCTCCAGGGATGGTGACTCCACCCCCTTCCTGGGCACCCCATTCCAATGGCAAATCACTCTCCCTGGGAAGAACTTCCTCCCCTGGCACAACTTGAGACTGTGTCCCCTTGTTCTTCTGGGAGAAGAGACCAACCCCCACCTGGCTACAACCTCTCTTCAGGTAGCTGTAGACAGCAATGAGATCAGCCCTGAGCCTCCTCTTCTCCAGGCTAAACAACCCCAGCTCCCTCAGCCTCTCCTCACAGGGCTGTGTTCCAGGCCTCTCATCAGCTTTGTCGCTCTTTTCTGGACACATTCTAATACCTCAACATCTCTCTTGAATTGAGGAGCCCAGAACTGAGCACGAAATTTCTGAATATAGTATTTAAACATGATAAAACAAGCTGGATTTTTCTAGCTTTGCTGGTCCTGTTTTCTGGTATATGGCAACATGACCAATTGGTGCTTAGCACTTTACTTCCCAGAAGTTTACTAAGGGATAGGCTGCACTTACCACAGGGCCAGGGTATAATTAGTGTTTCGAGGAGGCAGTTCGGTAAAATTGCAGGTCAGGCTGCTGTAAGACTCCTTAAATTCCAGCTGGCTGAAGCAGTCGATGTCAAAATTGCCTGATTCATCATCTCCAAATGTCCCTACAGAGAGATTCGCAGGCTGTTACAGAAGCAAACCCGTGAATGTATTCAGTCTGCACTCCTTTGTGTAGGAGGTTGTTTCTTTACGCTGTCACCTGAAAGGAGGAGGATCAACCCACCTGATTCGTAAGAAGCAAAGAAAGTTTGCCTAAAATGCAGTCAAAAGTTACTTAAACCTGTCAAGTGAAGCCCACACACAAAGGCTGCATCAGTGAACTGTAAAGAGACAGAGTCATGAATGGTTTGGTCAGACAGGGTACCCTACGTCTCTTAGTTTCTATTAATCACGGGCGAAGAGGGGAGATAATGTCAGCCTCAAAACTTCTGTGAGAAAGTCAGAGTGTCAAGTGCAAACCAGGAACTACATCGTTCACCCTGCAGCTTCGATCCCCAAGAAACAGGGGAAGTTACAGATAAACATTATAGCAAGGCAAAAGCAGGAGTGATACCATTTGAATATACTGTCAGAACTTTCTCAAACAGGTTTTCCTACTAGGAGCCACAAAATGCTGCTATCCTTGGGTAGGTGAAAGGGAGAGAGGTACCTGTTGCACGTTCATGATGCCTGCTGAGAAGCAGACTATTGAATTAAGGACCAAAACGCCGTTGAACATAAAAGAAATAGAAACATGCACTGGGGCATTTATTCAAAGAATCACAGAACTTTAGAGATTGGAAGGGACCTCCAGAGATCATTGAGTCCAACCTCCCTGCCGAGGTAGGATCATCTAGAGTAGTTCACACAGTGTGATGGTTTGGGAGGTAACTACCCACAGACACAGTGAAATCACCCAGACTAGACTCAGATAGTTGGAAGTTAAGGAATGAAGCTTTGTATTCACAGCTTAGCACAATATACAAGCAGATATCTACACTATATTACAGATATTTTACAGTTATATACAAGTTAAAAAGGTAATACAGAAACACAACAGCCCTCCCAGAAATCAGAGTCCCCAGGAGGGGCTCCCAACCACCCTTCCACCTTCTTTCCACCCCTCTACCTTATCCCAGAGTCTGCAAAATGAGTTGGGAGGATCAGCAAGGGGGATTAGAAGCAGAATGATTAGTTGGGTTACAAAGATGCAAGCAGAACAGCAGAAGCCCAGGGAGAGAACATAGACACCAAATTCTGACAGATAGAGACTGTCTTATCTATGTTTGTGTCCTTGTTCTTACGCATCTCAGCAAGCCTGTGAGTGAAGTAGACATCACCAGTGTTCCCTTTTCACAGCCTATAATCTAATTTCTCTCATTAAAATATCCCAATTAGCCTAAAACCAGCACACACAGGAATGCATCCAGATGGCTTTGGAAAGTTTCCACACTGTTACTGCCAGAGGTGTCTGGGGTTGAGACTCATGTCTGCTAAAGAGAAAGAATTAGTGAGTTCCTCGCATGGGAATTTCAGCTCAGGATTGCCTGAAAGTACATCCAACACCTTGTAACTCTGAAGCAGCAGACCCACAGCTGAGGACACATGCTTGAGTCAGTCATCAGCAAGTTTGCAGATGACACCAAGTTGGGGGCAGATGTGGCTGGGCTGGAGGGCAGAAGGGCTCTGCAGCAGGACCTCGACTGCCTGGACAGATGGGCAGAGTCCAAGGGGATAGCGTTCAATAAGTCCAAGTGCCAGGGGCTGCACTTTGGCCACAACAACCCCATGCAGAGCTACAGGCTGGGGTCGGAGTGGCTGGAGAGCAGCCAGACAGAGAGGGATCTGGGGGTGCTGATCGATACCCACCTGAACATGAGCCAGCAGTGTGCCCAGGTGGCCAAGAGAGCCAATGGCATCCTGGCCTGCATCAGGAATGGTGTGGCCAGCAGGAGCAGGGAGGTCATTCTGCCCCTGTACTCTGCACTGGTTAGACCACACCTTGAGTACTGTGTCCAGTTCTGGGCCCCCCAGTTTAAGAGGGACATTGAGATGCTTGAACGTGTCCAGAGAAGGGCAACGAGGCTGGTGAGAGGCCTCGAGCCCAGCCCTATGAGGAGAGGCTGAGGGAGCTGGGATTGTTTAG
Organism: Tricholaema leucomelas; assembly: GCA_013400475.1. Classification (NCBI taxonomy): domain Eukaryota; kingdom Metazoa; phylum Chordata; class Aves; order Piciformes; family Lybiidae; genus Tricholaema lacrymosa; species Tricholaema leucomelas. The sequence continues at coordinate 17,379 of WAAF01015144.1, forward strand.
CCTGGAGAAGAGGAGGCTCAGGTGAGACCTTATTGCTGTCTACAACTACCTGAGGGGTGGTTGTAGCCAGGAGGAGGTTGCTCTCTTCTCTCAGGCAGCCAGCACCAGAACAGGAGGACACAGCCTCAAGCTGTGCCGAGGAAAATTTAGGCTTGAGGTAAGGAGAAAGTTCTTCACTGAGAGAGTCATTGGACACTGGAATGGGCTGCCCAGGGAGGTGGTGGAGTCATCGTCCCTGGAGCTGTTCAAGGCAGGATTGGACGTGGCACTTGGTGCCAGGGTCTAGCCTTGAGCTCTGTGGTAATGGGTTGGACTTGATGGTCTATGAGGTCTGTTCCAACCTTGGTAATACTGTGATGCTGTGTGATACTGTGATACTTGCCATTGTTACACCTGCACCAGGATCAGTCATGTTGCAGACAGCTGGGAGTGCCCAAGCAGTGTCCTCCTGCTCCTGCCATGCCCCTGTCCATGCTGTGAATGTCTGGCTGACCACCAGGGTCCTGAGAAGAGGCTGGGTTTAGGCAAGCAAGCCCCATTTTGAGTGTACTGCCAAGTTTTCTGAAATGTCACACATTTGGGCTCAGACTTTCTGCCAGAATGTGTGGCTTCCTGCAAATTCGCATTGATGACTAATGAAACACTTCTGATTTGACTAAGAGTATGCATCTCAAGTACTACACTGGGCAGGTATGAGACTAGTGAAGCAAAATCTGACATTTCTGACAGGAGTCTGCCTTGGTGGAAAGTTCCCATTCGGATTCATTCTACAAAATACTACCCACCATAGCTGAGTGGATAGGCAGAGTTATGATGGTGTTCAAGCAAAGCCTGGATGAGGCACTTAGTGCCATGGTCTGGTTGACTGGATAGGGCTGGGTGCTAGGTTGGACTGGATGATCTTGGAGGTCTCTTCCAACCTGGTTGATTCTATTATTCTATTCTATTCTATTCTATTCTATTCTATTCTATTCTATTCTATTCTATTCTATTCTATTCTATTCTATTCTATTCTATTCCATTCCATTCCATTCCATTCTATTCTATTCTATTCTATTCTATTCTATTCTATTCTATTCTATTCTGTTATGTTATGTTCTATTGCCGTGAGCCCCCTGGGTGAATCTGTGGGGCAGGAATGCCTCTGTCAATACAATGCTGTGACAATACAATAACACTCTTCCCCATACTACTACTACTCTCTCCTATGCACTTCTCAGAAGTGCCCTTGTTATGTGGAGCACCTGCCATAATGAGATCAAGACCTTGACTATACCAGGAATACCAATGACTCACACTCACAAATAGTGTGGGGAGATGCCCGTGGAAAAATTTCTAACAGAAAATCCCTCCAGAGAAAATTATGTCACCCAGGTTAACTGGATCACTGAGGTGTGACCAGCTACTTGGATGCTGTGATGTCTCAGGATACCTGGCAACTCTGCCACAGTACAGGGAGACTCAGACCTTATCCAACATGATATCCCATCTGAAGATCCAAAACGGTCACAGTTTGACAGCAGAGAGAAACCAAAGAAGAATTTTTGATTAAAATATAAGTAAAGAGCTCCACCTCACAGGCTCACTATGAGCAGTGTCTCCTCTTAGCCCTGGAGATGAGATGTATCTGGAACTGGATTTTGAGTAAGGAAAGAAATAATAAAAAAAATCAGTCAATAGCACAGATCAAAACACAAAAGCAGTGTGCAGGGAGTAGGAAGGGGGCTGCTGCCACCATCACCCATGGTGGACAGCAGGAGGGACACAGGGGCAGATGTATCCCTCTGGTAAAGGCTTAGCTTCCATTTTCCACCTTTGGCAACTGGTACTAAGAAGCAAGTACTGGTCTTCAACTCCCACCACAGCTCTGGGTCCCTGAAGGACAATGAAATCCCTTCCACCAGTGCTGCTGTTTTGAGGGGACAGCCTGTGCTGTGCCTAGATTCATAGAATGGTTTGGGTTGGAATGGACCCTGAAGATCATTCACTAACAACTTGACTGCCATGGGCAGTGATACCTTCCACTAGACCAGACTGCTCAAGTCTCCATCTAAGCTGGCCATGAACTCTTCCAGGAAGGGGGCATCTGTGACCTTCCTGGGGAACCTGTTTCAGGGTCTCACCACTCTTAATGTAAAGAATTACTTTCTAATATCTAATTTAAATCTACACTTCTCAATCTTCAGTCCACTGCCTATCACAACAAGCCCTTGTAAAAAGTCTCTCTCCAGCTCTCTTTTAGGCCCTTTTCATGTACTGGACGGACACTACATGACCTCTCTGGAACTTTCTTTTCTCTAGGCTTTGCCCCCACAGAGGAGGTGCTCCAGCCCTGTGATCATCCTTGTGGCCCACCCCAGCAATCTGACGTCCTTCTTATGCTGAATTCACTAGAACTGGACACAGTACTCCAGGTGGGGTATCCCAAGAGCAGAGTAGAGGTGGAGAACCACTTCTCTTACCCTCCTGGTCACACTTTTGATGCAGCCCAGGACACGGTCAGCTTCTGCACATTGCCAACTCATGTTGACATTTTCATTGGCTGACACCCCCAGGTCCTTCTGCTTGAGACTGCTTTTGAGCCACTCCTCATTTAGACTATTTTTGTGCTTAAGATTGTCCGAACTCAGGTGTAGGACCTTGCACTTGGCCTTGCTGAACTTCAAGAGGTTGGCATGGGCCACATCTCAAGCCTGCTCAAATCCCTCTGGATGGCATCCCTGCCCTCCAGCATACCAACTTGACTACTCCATGTCATCCACAAAGATACTGAGGGAACACACACACACTCCTAGCTTGGGCTTGGAGGAAGTGGTCTTTATAAATTAACCAACTGTCTTGGGCTCCTTCCCCCTCCACAGCCTTAGCCCATGGGATTTCTGCAAGCGTGTCCCTGAAGAGCACAGTTAGCTCTGCTGAAGTCCAGGGTTGCAATTCTACTTGTTGCTCTGATTCTATCCTTCAGAATACTAAACTCCACCATGTCATGATCACTGTCCCCAAGCCTGTTCCTGACCTTAATGTCCTCAACCAGTCCCTCTTTATTAGTTAATACAAGGTCCAGCAGTGCACCTCTCCTTGTTGGTTCCTCCACTACCTGCATCAAGAAGTTATTGTTGATACACTGCAAGAGCCTTTTGCACTCTCTGTGCCTGCCTGTGTGAGCTTCCCAGCAAGCATCAGGGTGATTGAAGTCTCCCATGAGCACCAAGGAGTTAGCTGTAGTGGCTACCTCCAGCTGTCTGTAGAAGGCCTCATCAATCTTCCTCTTGGTCTGGTGGTCTATAGTAGACCCCTACAACAATTTTATCTCCTTTTTCACATCCCTGAATTCTTAGCCACAAGGTTTCAACTTGTTCTGCCCCCTGCCTTGGACAGAATTCAGCACATTTCAGTTGCTCTCCCCCACCTCATCTTGCTGGTCTACCCTTCCTGAACAGTACAGAGCCATCCATGGCAACATTCCAGTTGTGGGAGCTGTTCCACCATGTTTCAGTGATGGCAATTATATCATAGTAATTCAGCCTAACACAGATCTCCAGCTCCTCCTGCTTATTCCCCATGTTCCATGCATTAGTGTAGAAGCATTTCAGGGAGAGAGTTAGTCCATTAGCTTCCACTCTTGCTGTCTCACCGTTTCCAGCCCCTTCCATGGCCCCTAACTTAGCAGTAAGCTTTGCATGTGCTTATTCCTCATTGCTTGATCCCCATGGTCCATCCCTGCAAGATTTAGAGTTCTTGTGTGTCCCCAGTGTGCTGCAGGGTAACAGGCTGAAGGCTCCTGTTAGCCTCCCTCCCTGATATGTCATATCTTGCATCTTCTCCAGCACACAACTCACTGTTACCTACCTCCCCCAAGCCACCAATTGAACTGACAGTGGAACTGACACATGGCCCCACAATTGTCTCAGGCTTGCTTGTAGTAAGTCTGGCTTCCAGCCTCCCCCCCTTCCAACCTAGTTTAATGGCGTGTTCCCCTGAATAAAAAATCAGGTAAAAGTGGGTTAGGGGTCAGTTATACAAACTAAACCTTCACAAGTCCATGGGCCCTGATGAGATGCAGCCAAGAGTGCTGAAAGAACTGGCTGATATTATTGCTCTACCACTCTCCATCATCTTTGCTAAATCGTGGCAGACAGGAGAGGTGCCGAAGGACTGGAGGAGAGCCAATGTCACTCCAGTCTTCAAAAAGGGCAAGAAGGAGGTTCCAGGAAACTATAGACCAGTCAGCCTCACCTCCATGCCTGGAAAAATGATGGAGTGGCTCCTGTTGGAGGGCATCTCAAGGCACTGGGAAGAGAAGAAGATTATCAGGAGTAGTCAGCATGGATTTACCAAGGGGAAGTCATGCTTAACTAACGTGATAGCATTTTGTGATTCCATAGCTGAATGGGTAGATTCAGGGAAACCAGTGGATGTAGTCTACCTTGTCCTTAGCAAGGCCTTTGACACCGTCACCCATGACATTTTAGTGAGCAAGCTGAGGAAGTGTGGGATGGAAGAGCAGACAGTGAGGTGGGTTAGGAACTGGTTGCAAGAGTTCAGAGGGTGTTGATCAATGGTGCCAGGTCCAGCTGGAGAGCTGTGACTAGCGGTGTGTCCCAGGGATCGGTGCTGGGGCCAGTCCTGTTCAACATCTTCATCAGTGACACAGATGAGGGCACAGAGTGTCTGCTCAGCAAGTCTGCTCATGACACCAAGCTGGGAGGCTTGGCAGATACAGATGAAGGCTGTGCGGCCATCCAGAGAGACCTGGACAGACTGGAGAGCTGGGCACAGAGGAACCAAATGAAGTTCAACAAGGACAAGTGCAGAGTCCTGCATCTGGGGAGGAATAACAAACTGCACCAGTACAGGCTGGGAGGTGATCTGCTGGAAAGCAGACCTGTGGAGAGGGACCTGGGAGTCCTGGTGGATAAGAAGTTAACCATGGCACAGCAATGTGCCCTTGTGGCCAAGAAGGCCAATGGGATCCTGAGGTGTATTAGGAAGAGTGTGTCCAGCAGATCAAGGGAGGTTCTCCTCCCCCTCTTCTCTGCCCTGGTGAGACCTCATCTTGAATACTGTGATCACTTTTGGGCTCCCCACTTTAAGAGGGACAGGGATCTGCTGGAGAGGGTCCAGTGAAGGGCTACGAGGATGATTAGGGGACTGGAGGGCATGGCTGATGAGGAGAGGGACCTGGGGCTGTTTAGTCTGGAGAAAAGAAGACTTAGAGGGGATTTGATAAATGTTTATCAGTATCTGAGGGCTGGCAGGGAGGGGGAGGACAGGCTCTGCTCACTTGCTCCCTGGGATAGGATAAGGAGCAATGGGTGTAAATTGCAGCACAAGAAGTTCTTGCTCAACACAAGGGGAAACTTCTTTACTGTAAGGGTCACAGAGCACTGGAACAGGCTCCCCAGAGAGGTTGTGGAGTCTCCTTCTCAGGAGAATTTCAAGGCCTGTCTGGATGTGTTCCTCTGTGATCTGTGTTAGATAGTATTATCCTGCTCTGGCAGGAGGGTTGGATTCAATGATCTCCTTGAGTCCTTTCCAACCCCTAATATTCTGTGATCCTGTGATCCTGTGATCCTGTGAGGGGGCACTCAGTCCCACTGCCTGTACCACTGACAAATGTTAAACAGCAGTGTCCCAGAATCGACCCCTGAGGGACTTCATTCATCACTGGTCTCCACTTGGACACTGAGCTGTCGATTGCAACTCTCTGAGCATGGCCACCTGGCCAGCTCTTTAACCCGTGAGTGGTCCACCCCTCAAGTCCATGGTTTTCCAATTGGGTTACCAGGCTGTTAGGCAGGACAGTGTCAAGTGCTTTACACAAGTCTAGGTAGCTGGCATCAGTTGCTCTTCCCTTATCCACTGGTGCCACAACTCCTTCACAGAATGGCAACAAGTCCAACAAGTCCATATTGATCACCTCCAATCACCTCTTCTTCATTTTTCATATGCCTAAGCAAAACCTTCAGGAGGATCTCTATGATCTTGACAGGGAAAGAGGTGAGACTGGCTGGCCTATAGCTTCTGGCATCTCCCTGCTTCTTCTTTTTGCACGTGGGCGTTCTACTTCCCCTTTTCCAGTCAGGAAGGATTTTTACCAGATTGCTATGACTTTACAGATATGACAGATAGTGGTTTGGCAACTTCACCTGCCTGTTTCCTCAGGACCCATCGGTGGATCTCATTTGGCCCTGTGGATTTGTGCACCTTCAGGTTATTCAGATGGTCCTAAACCTCATCTTCACTTATAGTGGCCAGATCTTCCTTTTACTACTCCCTACTATTTTCCTAGAGTTTGGGTGATGCAGCTAGACCCCTTGCTGGTCAACAGTGAATCAGGCATTAGCACCTCAGCTTTGTCTGTATCACTCCTGACCAGGTCCCCATTTTCCTTTCAGAGAAGTTCCTTGTCTTTCCTAGCCTTCTTTTTGTCACCAGTGTACCTAAAGAAGTTCTTCTTATTCCCTTTCAAGTCCCTGACCAAGTTTAACTCTATCTGCACTTTCGATTTCCTAACTGATCTTTGAGTGCTTGGACAACTTCTCTGTAGTCCTCCCACGTGGCCCATTCTTGTTTCCACTACTGATAGACTGTCTTTTTTAGCCCAAGCTCAGGAGCACCTTGTTCATCTGTGCCACTCTCCTGGCACTCTTGCCTACTTTCTTTCTTCTTGGCATGAACTACTCCTAAGCTTAGAGACATGGCCCTTGAATGCTGACCAGCTTTCTTGGGCCCCTCTTCCTTCCAGGCCTGTACCCCATGACACTCTTCCAAGCAGATTCCTGGAGAGAATAAAGTTTGCTGTCTTCAAAATCCAGAGTAGTAAGCTTGTTTCACACCCTCTGGTATCTTGAGGATCTTGAATGCTGTCATTTAGTGATATCTGTAGTCAAGTCTGCCCTTAAATTTCACATTGCTCATCAGTCCCTCCTTGTTGGTGAGGACAAAGGCCAGCATAGCAATTTTTCTTCTGTATTCCTTTACCACTTGGAGAAGGAAATTATCATCAGTGCACTCCAGGATGGCTTTAGATTGCTGGTGCCCAAACAGGTTGTCCTTCCAACATATATCTATGTGGTTGAAATCTCCTATGAGAAGCAGGGCTTGTGATTGTGAAGCTGCTCCTATTTGCTTACAGAGGCCCATATCCACTCAGGCTTCTTGGTCACATAGCCTGTAGCAGATTCCCACTACAATATCACTTACCTTACCTTTAACCTTCAACCATAAGCTCTATGTTATCTCTTCATCTGTCCTCAGGTGGAGCCCCATTCACTCCAGTTAGTCCTTGGTGTAAAGGGAAATGCCCTCTCCCCGCCCCAGCCTGTCTTTTCTGAAGAGTTTATACCTACCTAATCCTAAACTCCATCCATGCAGACACAGATAAAGCAGGTGCTGCACAAAGCTGCTCCATCTGACCATCACATGCAAGGGAAGTCAGTGCGGCTCTAGAACAAGCCCTGCACTAGTTTCACACAGGTGAGAGTCTTCACCAGTACTGCCCTGAGCCACCCAAGCAGGCATACATGTACAGAAACATATATTGGATTGAGTTTCATATTTGTGGGCTGAAGTTCATGCATATAAGATACATACATATTTGAAAGCCAGAGGACAGAGGAATCAGCAGAAAGGAATCTGCATAATGTGAGGGGAAAAAGCTAAAGCCCACATTTTTTTAATACATAGATAAATTTAGAATCATGGAATCATCCAGGTTGGAAGAGACCTCCAAGATCATCCAGTCCAACCTAGCACCCAGCCCTGTCCAGTGAACTAGACCACGGCACTAAGTGCCTCATCCAGGCTTTTCCTGAACACCCCCAGGGACGGTGACTCCACCACCTCCCTGGGCAGCCCATTCCAATGCCAATCACTCTCTCTGGGAAGAACTTCCTCCTAACATCCAGCCTATACTTCCCCCAGCACAGCTTGAGTCTGTGTCCCCTTGTCCTGTTGCTGGTTGTCTGGGAGAAGAGACCAACCCCCACCTGGCTACAGACCTGTCAGACATTATTCTTGTGCATGCTTTGTTTCAAACCTCGGTGGGCCTCCTTACAGCTACACTCCCACCATGCACACACCCCCTTTCACTGTTTTCCTTTTGTGCTGTGAGATGATGTTTTCCTTTAAAGGGCTTACACATTCTTCCCTGNCCCAAAGCTCAGATGCACAGGTATGTCGTATTTTATTCTTCTTTAAGAATTTACTTGCAGCTGCCAGGCTTATGTATGCTCACAAGCATCTCCAGACAACATCAAGACTCACGAACGAGGATGACTGATCTTCTTTTATGTAAGGAACACTGCTTGTTACTCTGTGTATGCAAAGCACATATACCAGATTTCATGTAGACACCAAAAACTGACGATCATCAGATTAGCAAATGACATATGAGGAAAAAAAAAATAAAGAAAGTCTTTCATCTGCCCACTCCCACTTTGCTGGAACGTGCTAGACATGTTTACTCCTTCTCTATCAGACTGTCTGCAAAATGAAAAGAAAGAAAAAAGTTTTGTCTTGCAGTTCAAACAGCTCTTTTTATATTTACACACTGCTTTTGGTGCTGCACTGCAAAGAGAGCTGACTTTCCCTCTCTGGCATCAAACTTCCACATTATCACAGTATCACAGTATCACCAAGGTTGGAAGAGACCTCACAGATCATCAAGTCCAACCCTTTACCACAGAGCTCAAGGCTAGACCATGGCACCAAGTGCCACGTCCAACCTTGCCTTGAACAGCTCCAGGGACGGCGACTCCACCACCTCCCTGGGCAGCCCATTCCAGTGGCCAATGACTCTCTCAGTGAAGAACTTTCTCCTCACCTCGAGCCTAAACTTCCCCCGGCACAGCCTGAGGCTGTGTCCTCTCGTTCTGGCGCTGGCCACCTGAGAGAAGAGAGCAACCTCCCCCTGGCCACAACCACCCCTCAGGTAGTTGTAGACAGCAATAAGGTCACCCCTGAGCCTCCTCTTCTCCAGGCTAAACAATCCCAGCTCCCTCAGCCTCTCCTCGTAGGGCTGTGCTCGAGGCCTCACACCAGCCTCGTCGTCCTTCTCTGGATACGCTCAAGCATCTCGATGTCCCTTCTAAACTGGGGGGCCCAGCACTGAACACAGTACATGCATGAGACAACTGAACACAGTACATGCATGAGACAACCCCCTAACCATAAAATACATGATAATCAAACCTCTGTTAATGAAGCAATCTGATTTTTTCTTTTTTTCTGGGCTGACAGTATTTTAGGGTTTTTGTCTGATGTAAATGTCAATGTAGCTTCAGTTGCACTTCTTCCTTAAACCCCAGAAGCACCACACACAAATTTGTTTATATGATGAATGGTTGTGATGACTCCAAAATGAGTCATGCTGCTAAGGACTCTGTATACAATTAAAAGTTTACAAGATTTTGTTTTAATTGTTTATTTATTTAAATTTGAGAATTCCAGACCGAGTAAAACCTTGACCCGGGCTCTGCTGAAATCAAGATAGTGCTCAAGGTGGATTAATTCTAGTGGAAGAAAAACTGCTCTCATAGCTACAGACATGGCAGATCCTTCACAAAAATGGTTCCCATGATCACAGGATCTTAGGGGTTAGAAGGGACCCTCAGAGATCATTGAGTTCAACAGCCCTCACCCCCCCCACCCCGGCCAGAGCAGGACCCTGGAATCTAGTTCAGGTCACAGAGTCCCTTGGGTTTGGACCACAGCCAGCAGGACAGTTCAATCCACAGTAGGAATCACAATAGGAATCTCACAACCCTTTACCAAGAGAAGAATGTTAGCAGAGGCTGTGGACAAGCTTCAACTTTAAGCTCTGAAACCACCTGGACTAAAAACAACGCATGAAACCAAAGGCACTGCTAAGCATCGGCAGCACCAGTCACCAAATGTACAGAGGCAGTGAAGTGACTGTCTCCATGGACAGAGTAAGGTTAAACTCCTGTCTCATCTGATTTCGGCAGAACTTGCTTAACCACAATAGTTTTGAGCAGTTGGACAAGCCATAGAAGTCTGAGTAGGAGGACCACTGAAGTCAGCAATCCTGCCCATAAGACCCCACAACCCATTGCCTCCTGCTCCCTCTGCCCATGCCCTCCTGCATTTCTGTGGCTGCCCCTTCTTAACTCTGGTTGTAGCTATTTTAGAGATTCCCATCACCTCTGCCAGGCTGGTGGACAGCTTCTGGGACACAGTCTGACACTCAGAAAAGAGGGTGAGAAGAAGGCAAATGCTGCAATGAGCTTTTCCCTCCTTTGCCCATAAGAAGGGGTGAGTTCATGACTGTGTTGGCTGGTGGCACTTTGACAGCAGGCAGGGAAAGTTAGAAAGGCAAGAGAGAAAGCCAAACCTCCATCATGGGTGATTTTACCCTGAATTGTTCAAATTGCTGGCCAAACACACACATCTCATAAAGAAATCATAAAAGCTGTTAATTGCTCAGTGGGGATTTTCACAATTTGTTTGCCTTTAAGTCTAAGCAAATTATGATTTACTGGAACTTAGTGACTAAACAAGAAAAGGTCTGCTTTCAGGAAGCCCTGAAGAGCTCAGTTACACCAGCAATAAATTCCCAGCATTGATCATTTACCACCAGAGCTTCTTGCCAAAGCTGGTTCTGAACAGCTGCAGATTGTACAAATAAAAGGCAAACAGAAAAAAAAAAAAGGCCCCCAAGGTTGTTAGTGACAGTTCTGAGCCACTCTCTTTTCTTCTGACTAAAAGACCTCATCACACAGATCCTATGTGTGTATGTGCACACACATACATGTGTGCTGTAATACCCAAACAGTACAGCCCCGTAAATGAGTGACTGCCCAGGCTCTCCAGGTGCAGTGCACCAAACTCTTGCACTGATGTTTGTTTAGTACTAGACAAGTGACAGTTTAACAAATCCGGGACTGAATCTGTGATCAAATCTGTAATCAAAGCAAAATTCTCAGCTCTCTCTTGAGAAAAAAAATGACAGCAGACTGAAACACTTAATTGTTGCTCTTCATGGTTTGATTTTTGTTTAGATGCTGTTAAGTAATTTTCACTTCTTTAAGTGAGAAAATCAGCAATAAGCCTCCACTTAGACTGTTGAATTGACTCATAATTATTTTCTGATTAAGAGATTAATGGTCTTGGTGATGGGCTGTGAGAAACCCCTGGTTTTGTTGTTGCTTCAGCCATACAGCAAGGGAAACTGGGACTATCCTCCAACTATGCCTCATGAAATTGATTGAAGAAAAGAAGAGAAAGTTTGAAGAACAGCTGGGTCAAGTCTCAGGTACACTGAAACATTTTTATGTAGAAGGAACTGCCAAGAGCAAGAGAAGGCAGAACTTCTCTCCTTTCTGATGGCAGCTCAGAGTGACCATGAATGGCAGAAGCGTGAAGCAATTCCCCACTCCCAGACACAACATCTCATATAAACACTACATAAAATTAATCAGGATTAACAGGTCTGATCTCACATGCCCTCTTCATACAGACATGGTCTCCTTCATTTCACACAAAGGCAGATGTAACAAGGACAGCAGATTTGGGAATGAAATTAAATAGATAGTCTCTATCTCCTCATCCACCACAGGCACTGGCACTGAAAGAGACTGAAGGCTAAGCCCCTGACACATTCAACCCAGCAAATGCATTTTGGATCTTTTAACTCAGGCTTTTCAAGGTCACACATCAGTGGAAAGATGAAGATTAAATGACTCACCATCACCGTCCGCTGAGGTGCAACCACTTTCCCCAAAAGCAGTGTGGAGAAGCAAGATGAAAATGCCCAACAATGAACTTGTCTGTGTCATCCTGATCGCACTGCATACGTGCAGTGTGTGCATGTGCAAACCTCGCACTCGCTCACTCTATGCTAAGTGCAGAGCAAACCTATTGCCTGAGAAAGAGATCACAGGGTAGGGGAAATGTAAACCTGCCGACAAGGATGACTAGTGGCAGAGAGCAGAAAGTCAGCATGAAGGTAGCTGCAGAACTTTTACTTTGAAACATGCTTCCCTCTTCAAACTAAGGACCTTCTGGATCAGGGCCGTTGACTTGATGGGCCACTTTTGGTCAAGCCCACATTAGATCAGGAGCATATTCCATGCACAGTGTTCCTGGCTTGGTCAGTGGGAGTTTTCCTACTGATTTCCTGAAGAGCATGGTTTAGTTCTCTCACCTGCTTTCCTCTCAATGGAGGCACACAGATCCAAGGGAGGAAGAGGTAACTGAAACACTAACTGTAGTTGCTGTTATTTGTTGTCTAAGTGCTGGCATCAGAAGAAGCATGGTGAAGTGAGGTGATGCTGCCCCTCTGCTCCACTCTGGAGAGAACTCACCTGGAATACTGTGTTCAGCTCTGGAATTCTCAGCACAAGAAGGACACAAACTTGTTGGACTGAGTTCAGAGTAGCACCAGAAACCAGAGGATTGGAACATCTCTCCTCTGAGGACAAACAGAGAGAGTTAGAGTTTTTCAGCCTGGAGAAGAGGTTTCAGAGGGATCCTATTCCAGTCTTTTGATAGTTAAAAAGGGCTTATGAGAAAGACAACATAATTAAAGTATACCAGTATGGAAGCTGCAGCATATTCCATTCATTTGCAAGAAAATAATATAAACCACTCACCAAAATGATGAAAGCCTCAGTCCTGGTGTATAGAAAACTATCACTCTTGCCAGGACATCAGGGACTGTCCTTCAGAGCCACTTGCTGTCCTAAACAGGAAACAGTGGCTAGCCAAGGGTGTCTTTCTGGGCTCCCCTGCCCTGTTTTAATGGGAATAAATGCCCTCCTCTCCACAAGAGTTGCTGCAAATATGGGCATCTCCCTTATCTGTAATAAATTCCTACTGGTAGGAATGGTGATAGGTGGTAGGATCCTGATGGTCTCCACCAAAATGTTCCTTGAAGGTGCACTTAGCCTAGGTAAGTATAGCAAAATGGGTTTGGATTCAGTGGTCACTATGTAGGTATTTACACAGCATACTGCTACGCCAGAGCTTTTCAAGCTTGGCTCTTTTTCTAGCCAGCAGAGAACATGCTTCATCTCATCCTAATATAGACATTCAGAAGATGAAATCTAACCCTCCTAAATACATTTATTGCATTAATAAAAGAGCCTAGGGTTGGGGGAAGGGGGGAGAAGGGCTAGATGTCTGCTTGGCAGATATCCACAAACAGAAGAGGGACCAGTCACCTTCGCAGATTCCTATCTTTGACCTAGAGCTCACTGAAGCCAAAATTAAATGAATTATATTTGGTTCCAGTAACTTCATATCCCTGAGACCTGCCCCAATTTGCTTTAAAAAAGTTTCTTTCAGGATTTCAGCACTTGGCTTAATAATAATAATAATAATAACAATCACAGAATCACAGAAGGTTAGGAGCTGGATGTAACCTCCAAAGATCATTCAGTCCACACACAGACACACAACCCCCACCCAGAGTAGACTTATAATAGGTCACACAGCAACTCATTCAAGTGGGTCTTGAATATGTCCAGAGAGGAAGACTCCACAACCCCGCTGGGCAGCCTGTTGCAGTGTTCTGTCACCCTCACAGGGAAAAAAATCCTCCTCATGTTTCCATGGAACTTCCTATGTCTCAACTTCCACCCATTGCCCTATGTCCTGCCATTGGGCATCACCTAGCGGAGCCTGGCTCCATCCTCCTGGCACTCACCTTTACATATTTATAAACATTGATGAGGTCACCTCTCAGTCTCCTCTTCTCCAAGCTAAAGAGCCCCAGCTCCCTCAGGCTCTCCTTGTAAGGAAGATAAGTATCATATACTTCTAGAAACCCTCAGGATGATTTCTACCTCACTTTCAGCCAAAAATATCAATAGAGGAGGGTTTTCCTGTGCAAACTGATCTCTATCTGGAAATAACACCTTCTCACTTAATTTTTTTTCTTGTGGGCTATCTCTTTGATCCTTCTTTTATTTTGCTTTTGTTTGTGTTGTTTGTTTTTTTTTTTTCCTCACGTTTTCAGCTGGAGCAAACTAAAAGAAAAAGACTTTTCAGACAGAATATTTTGGTTGAACTTCACCAATCTTACTATCATAGTTGCTCTGCTCAGGGGATTTCCATGTTGTCATAGCAGCATTTTCTTTGAGTGGGGAAAGCAGGGACCACAATGACAAGGGAAAAAAAAAGAGTATTATGAAGAAAAGCCTTGAACCCAAAGTATGTTTTGTTTTTAGCAGTTCCACTTCAAAAATTATTTTTAAGAGATATTTGAGACAGTCAGTCTCACCTTAATGTCTTCCTCTAATACTCTGGAGAAAGGAAATCAAGCGTGTGAGGGTCTAAATCTTAGAGCAACTGAAGTGTCAGTACCTAGGAGAGGCCAAAAGAAAAGAAGCCAGAAGATTGGATGGCTTCTCATTTGCAATTGATGTCCACCTGGCGACCGGTGACAAGTGGTGTTCCTCAGGGGTCAGTGCTGGGACCAGTGCTCTTTAACAGCTTTGTCAGTGATATGGACAGAGGAATTGAGTGCACCCTCAGCAAGTTTGCAGATGACACCAAGCTGTGTGGCACAGTTGACTTGCTGGAGGGCAGGGATGCCATCCAGAGGGACCTGGACAGGCTGGAGAGGTGGGCCCAGGCCAACCTCATGACGTTTAACAAGGCCAAGTGTAAGGTCCTGCACCTGGGTCGGTGCAATCCCAGGCACAGATACAGGCTGGGTGATGAATGGCTTGAGAGCAGCCCTGAGGAGAAGGACCTGGGGGTCTGGGTTGACGAAAAGCTCAACATGAGCCGGCAGTGTGCACATGCAGCCCAGACAGCAACCCTGTGCTGGGCTGCATCAAGAGCAGTGTGGCCAGCAGGGCAAGGGAGGGGATTCTCCCCCTTTACTCTGCTCTCCTCAGACCCCACCTGGAGTACTGTGTGCAGTTCTGGAGCCCCCAACACAAGAAGGACATGGAACTGCTGGAGCGGGTCCAGAGGAGAGCCACGAAGATGATCAGAGGGCTGCAGCAGCTCTGCTATGAGGACAGGCTGAGAGAGTTGGGGCTCTGCAGCCTGGAGAAGAGAAGGCTTCGAGGAGACCTTAGAGTGGCTTTCCAGTATCTGAAGGGAGCCTACAGGAAGGCTGGGGAGGGACTATTTACACGGTCTAGTAATGTTAGGACGAGGGGGAATGGGTTTAAGCTGGAAGAGGGGAGATTTAGACTGGATGTTAGGAGGAAGTTCTTTACAGTGAGGGTGGTAAGACACTGGCACAGGTTGCCCAGGGAGGTTGTGGATGCTTCCTCCCTGGAGGCGTTTAAGGCCAGGCTGGATGAGGCCTTGAGCAGCCTGCTCTAGTGGGAGGTGTCCGTGCCTATGGCAGGGGTTGGAGCTGGATGATCCTTGAGGTCCCTTCCAACCTAAACCATTCTATGCTTCTATGCTTCTATGATTCTACACTGCTTTTGCCTCCCAGTTCAGCGTTCCACAGGACAAAATGATGAAAAACAGTTTAAACAAGGAAGTGCTTTGGTGTTCCTGTGATGGTTCTGCAAAAGCATACCACACTTCTTTGGTCTGCCAGCCCTCTTTGGGTCCCAGCGCTCTGCTTTGGAACTTTTGAATCACCCTAGTCCATTTCACATTTTCAGTCATCAGTAAAGTCCAGGTTACAACCCCTATGACCGAGGAAAGCAATTTTTCAGTGCCCTACAGTTCACAAGTTTATGCCATCCATGTGGCGTTACCAGCTCATCGGCCTTTCTCACTGACGGATGCACATGATCTGCTGCCTTCTTGGATTGACGACTGACAAAACAAGTGATATACAAGTTAGGATTTCTGTTTGATTCTTATGCATGGAACAGGCCATCTTGAGTGCCATCACAAAGCACCTACAGGATGGCCAAGGGATCAGGCTCAGCCAGCATGGGTTTAGGAAGGGCAGGTCCTGTCTCACCAACCTGATCTCCTTTTATGATCAGGTTACCGCCTTGGGGTTCCCACCTTAGAGCTCTCCCCTGCCTGGATAGTTCCTGCAGAAAGAGTCCCCTGGTGCTCCGAAGGACGAGCTCCTGAGGGACAGGGCCGTCCCTGCTTTGGACAGCTTCCAAGCATAAGTACTCCCTTTATGCAGCTTGATAGGCCTTAACGAGCCTCAGATGTCTTCTGAAAGAGAGGGAGGGGACAAGCATCTGAGCTCCCTTTCTCTCAGCCAGCCTGACTCACCTGAAGTAAACTTTAGAATAGAATAGAATAGAATAGA
>WAAF01015148.1:0-31790 GCA_013400475.1 Tricholaema leucomelas
TAACAATCACCCTCTGGGGCTATGTCACAGCATATATAAATGTTCAATATTCAGGGAACTCTGCCCATGGACTTTGAGGCTGGAATCCTCCTGGCTTCAGGGGAAAGGACAGACGATCTCTTGACTTGTTCTCCTGGCTTCTTCTGGACAATCTGTGTGTATGTCCAGGGATTCTTAGGCAGGACCTTCGGGTGCAGAGGCAGGATGTCCTGCAGTCTCAGCATGGTGTCACAGGCCAATCACATGCAGACAATTCAGGGTCTGGTCCTGATTAACTCGTGGCAGTGGAGCTTACCAGGCAGTGATAAGGCACCAGGTGTGTAATAGGGTGCACAGCTGCACAGGAACTCCATAGATAAAGGCAGGCAATACATGATCCAGTCCCGGTAATTCGCTGCAGTGGCGTGCAGGTGTTCATGGCTGGCTGGGAGCCCATGGGAGGCTCTGTCTCTGTAGAGAAAAGTAGATAGCACAGGTAAATAGCAACAAAGCAGGCAAGCAGGCATTCAAGCACTGCGGGTGAGCCCTGTGGGCGAGCAGGCAGGCAGGCAAGCATAAGTAAGAGCAAAAGCAAAAAGCAAAAGCAAGTTATTTACCTGTGTATCTCTATTTATCAAATATGGGCCAAGATTAATGGCCCCTTGGCCACTAGAATGACCAATCAGATTGGCAGTTAGCCAAACCATACCATATTAGGTGAAGGCCACAAGCCTGGACTGCCCAAATATGGGGATAGTACGGGCCTTGTACCCAGCAAGCATGAGCTGGGTGTGTGGAGCTTACATAACCATGTTACACAATCAGGGTCCCTGGGCAGGCCAGACATTATGGCACTAAGTGTATTGTGTCCCTTTAATGTGCTTACCTCTGGTGTGGGCAGAGGAACACGTCCAGGCAAGACAAGGCATGTATAAGCCTATTTTGGGCCTATGGGCCCTCCACGACAGGCGAGTGCCAAGAGGATGGAGTCAGGCTGTGCTGGGTGATACCCAATGACAGGGGAAGGGATAATGGGTGGAAGCATAGGAAATTCCATGGAAACATGGGGAGGAATTTTTTCACTGTGAGGGTGATGGAACACTGGAACAGGCTACCCAGGAGAGTTGTGGAGTTTCCCTCTCTAGAGATATTCAAGACCCACCTGGCTGTGTTCCTGTGTGATCTGGAACAGGTGATCCTGCTCTGGCAGGGTGGGGTGGACTTGATGATCTCTCAAGGTCCCTTCCAGCCCCTGACATTCTGTGATTCTGTGAACATAATCCAGAAAAGAACCTAAAGGATGAAATTATTAAAAACGAATCACAAAAAAAGGACTGCATAGAAAGTCTGTTTTCTTTGGTGCTTGTGGCACCATCTTCCAGATTTCTACACAGAGGCATTTTGGTTGATGTCCTTCACTTCCATTTTATCAATGAGAAGGTCAACCTTTCTGTGGCTACTGAAATTATGATGTTAAAAAAAAAATCCCCATACCTCATACTGCAAAGGCATAACTTTTGTTTTTAAAGATTTTTTTTTTTGCTAGACTCTTAACAGGCAAGCACATATATGATGCAACTCATTCAGGGGCAACAGCTGTGATGGACACAGTTGGTTAATGCCTTAAGTGATGCTGAAGACTGTGATATTCATAATTGGCATATCTACTTGAACATGAGCCAGCAGTGTGCCCAGGTGGCCAAGAGAGCCAGTGGCATCCTGGCCTGCATCAGAAATGGTGTGGCCAGCAGGAGCAGGGAGGTCATTCTGCCCCTGTACTCTGCACTGGTTAGACCACACCTTGAGTACTGTGTCCAGTTCTGGGTCCCCTGGTTTAGAAGGGACATTGAGATGCTTGAACATGTCCAGAGAAGGGCAACGAGGCTGGTGAGAGGCCTCGAGCACAAGCCCTACGAGGAGAGGCTGAGGGAGCTGGGGTTGTTTAGCCTGGAGAAGAGGAGGCTCAGGGGTGACCTTATTGCTGTCTACAACTACCTGAGGGGTGGTTGTGGCCAGGGGGAGGTTGCTCTCTTCTCTCAGGTGGCCAGTGCCAGAACGAGAGGACACAGCCTCAGGCTGCGCCGGGGGAAGTTTAGGCTCGAGGGGAGGAGAAAGTTCTTCACTGAGAGAGTCATTGGCTACTGGAATGGGCTGCCCAGGGAGGTGGTGGAGTCTCTGTCCCTGGAGCTGTTCAAGGCAAGATTGGATGTGGCACTTGGTGCCATGGTCTAGCCTTGAGCTCTGTGTTGAAGGGTTGGACTTGATGATCTGTGAGGTCTCTTCCAACCCTGATGATACTGTGATACTATGATCTATGCAGACATTGGCAACACTGATGGTGTAGTGCTGGCCTTCCAATTTCTACCATAACATGATTTCTCACAAAGCCACTTTGCAGCAAGAATGTTAGTGAACGGATGGTATCAATAACGATGTACTGGAATTTATAACAATCAGTTTATCGAAGTATCCTTATGGGGGAAGAATCCATCTGGAAGAAAAAAAAACTTACTGCAGTAGTTTATGGCATGATGCATGAAGAGATAAAACAGTGTGTTGTTTTATACATGTCAATGGCCACGGTGAAGCCACTGCTTGACTTGGGCTTTTTACTCAAAATTGAGTTTTGTAGTGATGTGATAATTCTGTGGAAATGCATTATTATTAACCAATAAGTAAGCACTTGGTGAAGACAGTGTGTAGGAACCCAAGTTCTGAGAATAAAGACCAACAGAGGACAAGGGGGAAGTGTTTCATTCTACTTCCTTCTCTGAAATATACTGGAGTCCTGGATGCCTCAAAATTCCTCTCCCTCCGTGGTTTGAATGGGAGAGGAAAAGTGAGAAAAACCTGTTTCCCCCCTGCCCTGCAGGCTTGAAGCAGGGGGAGCAAAGAGTCCTTCCCGCACAAGGGGTGCCCCATGCAGATGCCCGTGCTGGAATCAGGCTGGTGATTGGCTGTGGCCTTCATTCCTAGGAAGTGGTAAATTGTCTCTTTTTCTAGGAAAGGTATAAATATTGGAGTACTTCCCACCTTGGCGTGCCCATCTCTCCTGCCTGGATAGTTCCTGCAGAGAGTCCCCTGGTTCTGCGAAGGAAAAGCTCCTGAGGGACCAGACCGTCCCTGCTTTGGGTGGCTTCCCACCATAAGCACTCTTTTGTGCAAGCTTAATAGGCCTAACAGGCCTTCGATATCTTTTGAAAGAGAGAGAGTTGAGAAGCATCTGGACTGCCCTTTTTCTCAGACAGCCTAACTAAAGTGAAAGTAGTGAACTTTTCATTGACACTGGGAAAGCTGTGTTTATAGCACAGCCTTTTCCATTTCCTGACTTTTGAAATAGCCAGATTTATCTACAGCATCCTTTGTTAGATATTCTCAGTGAAACTGAGCCTGCTAATTAAACTAAATTAATTTCTGTATACAGTTTTGGGGGCAAGGTTTCAGGAAAATAAAATAATTCTATTTTTATATATACTCCTGACTTGGCCACATTAATTCCCTGTCTCCACAACAAGCATTGCTTTAAGTGGTAGCACAGCTTGCGGCATTTTCCCAGAGTAAAAGAACTTCTTCATGGATTCATTTAGAATAATTGATCTGTTAGCTTTAATGAGGGTCATCCATCATATTACTTTAAGTATTTCCCACCTTTCCACTTGGCCTTTTTAGCCACTAATTAGCCTTTTCTCTGCTTGTACAATGGAGAGATAAGCTTCACAATCTAATAAGCTCTCACTGTCTCTTATCATTCTTGTAAATCTTAGCTGGTGCTTTTCCTTACTCCCAGAACTTTCAAAAGTAGATTAATCTAAAACACCCAACCCTACTCTGATCTAGAATTTTAAGTAGCTGTCATGGACTCACATTTAAATAAGAACAATGAGAGAAACTACTTATAATAGCAAAATATAGAAAATATAGTGTTGAGGTTTTTTTTCCCCAGAGAAACCTGGGGTGTTTTCTGTCCAGCTAGGTCTCTCCCCTGCCATTGCCACTTCTATTACAAAAAATAGGGGTTTAATAGATCAAAAATTCTCCTTCAGGTGAGCAAAAATAGATATCTGAAGCAACTTAAACTGTTAATTATGATGCCACTATGAGACACATACCCTCAGAGCAAGCACTGTGGTAGCCCTCACAGCACAGGTTTAAAAGGTACAGTAGTATAAAAGGAACAGTTTTCAGTCACAGAATAGCCAAGACCAGAAGACAGCTCTCAAGATCACCTAGTCTGCTGGGGTTTCCTAGATTGTGCAGGGACAGGAATGACACTGAGACATCAATATGATGCATAAGTTGAAACTTTATTGCAGGCTCAAAGCGATGCTTATGTTGAGCTCTAATTGTTCAGCATACAATGTGTATAATTCTGGTAGGTTGCATAGCAGAGTATGGACTGTGCACATGCCCTAGGGGCAGATTTGATTGGCTGGCCCCCTTAGACCTCTCTCACAGCTAACTTTGGAGCTTCTCTGCCAGCTTCTTCAAGGTTGTTTTCCTCAGTGCTGCACTCCTTATCTCACATCCTTCTCTGTGTCCTAATGTTACCCCTCATGTTTTCTTATTTCAGATCACTCAGCACTGCCCAAACCCCAACACTAGTCTAACCCTCACTGCCTGGAGCAGGGCCAAACACAGCAGGTTGCCCAGAACACTGTCCAGCCAGGTTTAGAATATTTCCAGAGGTGGAGATTCTTTCAGCAAACTGTGACAATGTTTGATCATTCAGTAACAAAAGAAAGTTCTTAATTTCACTTTGTGCCCACTGCTTCTAGTCCTGTCACAGAGCACCACTGAGAAGTGTCTGTCTCTGTCTTATCCACTTCATCAGGTATGAATACATTTGCATAATTTTTTTCTGAGGCATCTTTTCTCCAGGCTGAACACCCCCACCTCTCTCAGCCTCTCTTGATTAGTCTGAATGTTTTCTGATCTTTAAATATTCCTTCACCAAGTTCTCTCTTGCTCCAGATATTGTTTCTAGTTTCAGAGCCCTGAGACTATGAAAGACTAGCCTTATGACTAGTCTTATCTGCCAAAATTGAGGCAAAGAAGGCATTGCATTTATTCTGCTCCAGAAATTCCTGTTTTGGAGTAAACTTGTGTTTACTCTGGAGTAGAAACCTATTTTCTCTGTTCGGCTTCCTCTCTCCTTACCCATGTACTGATATGTTCTGGGAATAATTTACTGTATTATGAAATTAAAGACATCATAGAATGCACTGGGTTGGAAGTGACCTCTAGAGGTCACCAGGTCCAAACTCCCTGGAATAAGCAAGGATATCTCCAACCAGATCAGGTTGCTCGGAGTCCCATCAAGCCTGACCTTGAAAGTAGCCAAGGACGGGACTTCCACTATAACTCTGAGAGACCTTCTCCGGCATTCTGCCGCACTCACAGTAAAGAACTTCTTCCTGAGTTCAAACTTCAATCTACTCTTCTGTAGTTCAAAGCCATTTTCCCTTGTCCTTGTGGTACATGCCTTTGTAAATGCATTTAACTAATGAATGTTAAAGGAGATTCTGTCTTTTTGTCAGTTCACTATTCATTGTGGGTAGCAAAAAATAAAGAAGGAACAAATAAAGATTCAACATCTGCTCACCGTACAAATTAGATACCTTCAGTTAATAATTCTATTTTATTTTATTTTTGACTGGGCAAAAATAGTAGTTAAGCATTCAAATCATACCTCTGATGTGAGGAGGATTAAGATCAGGCTGTCCATGCAGTTCGTGCTTACATGGGTGCTGGCAAATGCATTGTTCTGCATCTGTACTGATTTGTGTGACTGGCCATGTGTGTGTTTTATTTCTGTGGGTCTGTCTGTTGGGAACCAGCCTCATTACCATCTCACTGGGGATAGGAACCTGCAGCAGCTGCATACATATCAGCCCAGGACAGCAGGAATCTACCTGGGCTGTGAAGTCAGACGTACCCAGTTACGACTAATATGGCTTACTTATTTTCACAATGCAAATGAATGTTCCAACTATTTTAAAAGCCTTTAGGATTCACCCTGAGGACATTCTGTAGGGTATGGAGAGGAAAGTACCCCTGATAACTTTGGTATCTGCTTTTTTGGTGGTGTTTGGTTTGGGTTTTGATTTTTTTTTTTTTGTTGTTGTTGTTTTTTAAAAACTAGAACACAATGTTGAAGTAAGAAAGATTCTGCCTGTTCTGCCTTCTGCATTCCTCATTGCTGAACCATATAAGGAGACTTAAAATGCTAGTTTACCAAGGCTCCTGTTTACTTCCCTTTCAAATCACATACAGACACAATGTCTAGGATCTTATATATACTATTTTCTGCTCAGACAGAATGGACAGGATTTGTATGCTACACCTCACAGACCATCGCACATGTACAGTTCAGGCTGTAGTTGTTCCTCTCTGAGCCTGGCAGGCTGCTCCACCCTCCCTTATGCACTGTCCCAGGCCTTATGCATGTTTTGGTCTCATGGTGTAGCTCTTTCCCCATTAGATCCCATGATATATGCAACAATTTGTCCCCTCGTGTACCCATGGCTTCCCAGGGGCAGGAGTAATCTTTTTGCTGCTTTGAGAGAACTGCCTGGCATAGTCCTCCTTAAACACTTCACCAGCTGTAAACACACACACTGGGGGCCTTGATAAAGTTCTGGATCCCCCAACACAAGAAGGACATGGAACTGCTGGAGCGGGTCCAGAGGAGAGCCACGAAGATGATCAGAGGGCTGCAGCAGCTCTGCTATGAGGACAGGTTGAGAGAGTTGGGGCTCTGCAGCCTGGAGAGGAGAAGGCTTCCAGGAGACCTTAGAGTGGCTTTCCAGTATCTGAAGGGAGCCTACAGGAAGGCTGGAGAGGGACTATTGACAAGGTCTGGTAATGTCAGGATGAGGGGGAATGGGTTTAAGCTGGAAGAGGGGAGATTTAGACTGGATGTTAGGAGGAAGTTCTTTACAGTGAGGGTGGTGAGACACTGGCACAGGTTGCCCAGGGAGGTTGTGGATGCTTCCTCCCTGGAGGCGTTTAAGGCCAGACTGGATGAGGCCTTGAGCAGCCTGCTCTAGTGGGAGGTGTCCCTGCCTCTGGCAGGGGGTTGGAGCTGGATGATCCTTGAGGTCCCTTCCAACCTAAACCATTCTATGATTCTATGATCTATGAGTAAGATATGTATGACATCTACTGCTCCTCAGTGCAGGCCCAAAACTAAAGTGCTCTCAACTTATCCGTCTCTCTACTAACACATTGTTCTCAGTCACCATGGGGAGCAATCAGGCTAGTTAGGCAAGATTCACACTTGATAACTCTAGACTGGCTGTTACTGTAAATTTCTTCATGGGATTAGAAATGCCTTCCAGGATTATCTGTTTCATTCTCTACTCAGGTGTGAAGGAAAGGCTGATGTAGTAAATAGGGTCCTCCTCCTAGCTCTTCCTGAGGATGAGCAGAATGGTTGTCTTTTTCCAGTAAACAGGAGGCTTTCCTAATTGCCACTACATTTCAAAGGCATCTCCATAGTCTCACCAGACACCTCGCTCAGCACCCTGAAATGCGTCCTGTTTTGTGCCACAGACTTGTCTCTCCCCTAGAGGATGAAATGTTGTCTGCTTTGATCAACCTTCCTGGTGGACAGACTCCATTAGGTGATTTAGCAACTCTCACCAGTGAAAAAGGCATTGAGTGCCTCGGCCTCCTATAAGTCACTTTTAAGTAGGGCTTCTGTCCCAATGAAAAACAGACATTCTCCACCTTCTCTAGCCTTACCTCTGCTACTCACAGAAACCAATGCTGCTGAGCGACCTTGGTAGTCCAGTTCCAGCTGGGCTTTTGATTTTTTGCACTGGGACATGCACAAGTCATTCTCTTCTTAGGCCACTCAGAGGGATATGGAGGCATTTCTCACCTCCACTTCTTCCCCTGTGCTGTTTTTGACTCTGAGCACTTGAGCTGCCAGTTTTGACTGATTTTTCTACTCACTGGAATGGATTGTCTGTGTGCTGTGATGGCTGATCTTGTCCGCCTGCCACAGCACTTTCCATAAGACCCTATTGTGGCAAATTCCCAAACAAGATGAAGCCCTTTGTCCTTTCCCACATAGCTGTTTCCCTACTCTAGAATTCTGGCAGGTTGGTGGAATTCATACTGCAGAGGTTCAGGCCTGTGAGTGAAACCTCCCCCTCCAAAAAAAAAGAAAACAACCCAAAACCAAGCACCAAAACCTCCCCCCCAAAAAACACCAAAAAACTAAACCTCAAAACCCAACCAAACCCCCAAAAGTTAATTAATAATTACACCTCTGATAGTGAGACATCATCACGTTTTTTACTTTAAGCCACATACCTTCAAATCCTAAAATTACCTGCATTTTTTTTGCTTCTAACTTCAAATTCCTGTACTTGTAGAAAATTTAATCAGATTAAAAAGCCTCTGGTTAGTGCAAATTACTTCTGAAGCAGCTGCCAATAGTGAGAGTTTATTGCTGGAGAAAACACTACAATATTTCCTAAAAATGTAAATTATGTGGATGTTTCACTTCAGATGCTAGAAATAACAAAAGATATCACAGGCAAAAGGGCAGTTCCAGCTCCAAGGCCAATCTCATTAGTTAGAAACCGAATGAACAATAAAATGAAGGTTCATCCCTACAATTTTAATAAGAGGTCAATGGAGGGCAAACTTAATTTCCTACAGCCTCTGCTCAATGGCATTAGTTAGTAAAACCAGCCCTTGTTTAAGCCTGAATTTGAGCATTAATGTGTTTCTGATATCAATGAGCAAATCCATCAGAGACAAGTATTTTAATTCCAGTAACATCATTTTGTAATTCAGAGACCTATCAGACTCCTGAGTTAGATGGCTCCAAATTCACAGGAACTGAACTGACACTGAAATATTAGTTTCGCTGTTTTCAACCTTGAGCAGTGTAAGAAACTAAAATTTTCAGATAGTGTTCATGGTTCCCTGTACCTGACAAATAGTATGTGGCAGGTTCTTAAAAAGATTTAAGTGACCAAAAGTAGAGTGTAGCTCTGGGAATTAAGACATATCAATCCTAGTCATGTAGTCTGAATTTCTGACCAAAACCCAAACCAAATTATGTGCTTCACTGCCTTGTCAGCAACTTGGCATTTATTCCTTTAACATTTCTCAAGACAGATGTTTATTGTCTATGTCCCTTCAGAGTCAAATTCTAGTAGCTCCTGTTTTGCCTAGAGAAGTCAAATCTGGCAGTGAGCTTCTCACCTTCACTTTTTAGATAATAACCTTCTAACTTTCCAAATCAAAGGTGTCAGGACAGCAAAAACAAAGTGCTGAAGGAGACTTTCAACTTACTGCCTTAAACTACTGATCTCTCTCAGGAGAAAAAAAAAAAAGCTTTTTGAAGTCACCCCATAGCACAGATTTGAAAATGCCAGAAGTGCATTTTGGTCTCAAGTCTGAAGTCTGCAAAGCATGAGTAATCCTATTTGTAAAATCTTTCATACTGCACTCCCATGTTCAGAGAAATACACGTATATGATTTATTTCTACCTCAAAAAGTGAATGTAAACTTAGCATTAAAACAAATTATTTTTTGAATGTAAACTTAGCATTAAAATAAATTAATTTAAAATCCTCTCAGAGAAAATGGAAGAATTTTAAGGGAGATCTGCCTCTACATCCACTTGAATGAGTTTTTCAAAGCAGTCTTCTCACCCTGGCATCATTTTTATGACAAGTAACCAGATAGCAAGAAATCTGAATAGGACAAGAGGAGGGGTAGAAGTGAAATATAAGGGACATATCAAGAAAATACAACAGGTGCACAGATAGAAGGAAAAGGAAAACTTCAGCTAAGACAACATAAATGGTAAAAGGAACAAGAAAGATACACAAGAAGTGAAATAAAGGGGAAATGAGACAAGAGAGAGATCAGATAAACATTATTTGTTATTACCTGGCATTAAACACAAGAAGTATTGTCTCTGTAACAGAAGACTACAAGAGAAGAATGTGGTCGTAAGGAAATTAGCCAGAGGGGCTATGCTAATAAAGGGAACCACTGAATGTAAGTACAGTAGAATAAGCCACACTAAAGTAGTTCTAGTTAAAGCCAGTATTTCTATGAACAACAAAGTCATTTCTCATAAAACATTCCTAATGTAATTCTCCTCCATTACCGTCCTAGTTGACAAAATTCCCAGCCCAGAAAACTGTCATACAGAAGAAGAAAAGGTATCTGCAATAAAACTGTTAAAGTCCTTTAACACACAAATCAAACCTACGATTCTTGAACCACAGAGGGCTTGTAAGAGTAACTCAGAGAATATGAATGTTTCCATTGGCACTGATTTTGCATTTACTTGAGTGTCAAAGACCAGAGTGAGGCAAACAGAGAACAAAAGCAGTTCACTTCTTATTGCCTTGTCTGACCAGGAGGACCACTGAAACAGAGAGAAAAGGTCATGTTTTCCTAAAGACAACACCAGAAGCTGACACCAGTGAATGATGGGTGGTGTTCTCTTGGAAAAGATCTCTTGGAATAACATCTTTGGGATCTATGACACTTTTCTAACCAGAGTTTTCAAACGCTGCTGTCCTCAGGGTTCAGAACCCTGCTTTCTATTAAAGTTGTTAGCCTAGAATGCCAGAAGCCTAAATTTAGTCGCTGAGAATTACCGTAAAAGTTTTACTTAAACTTTTTGTCCTCAGTCTTAATCTATAAAGTAGTATTTTTTTTCCTCCTTTCCCCTTTCCCTTTCCTCCTACCCCCTTATTTTTTTCTTAACCTTTTTTTTTTTTATTAGCTTGCTTTGGTGTTCACTTTTCTGAATCCAAGATTTCTGCCATTCTCTATTGCCCCTTGCAAAGGCCTCAACTGTGTAACTGGGTAAATAATAATAACAACATGGGGCCCTTTCTCTCCCTTTCAGAATATAAATGGTGATCAGTGTATCTGCCTGCCTTAAAGCCTGTCTTCTCTGAGCTGTAAGGGTCAAAGTTTTATCAGCTTGGGGTCATCAGCTCATTATAACTGATTAATGGAGCAATCACCAGAGCAAGGACATTGTAAATACTATGTTACAGATTAGTTACATTAACTTTCTGAAAGCCTTCCAAGTTGTGCATTAAAAGTTGACTAATAAACAACAAATGACAAGCTTACAGGAAAAACACCTTTTCTCCATTAGGCCAAAATGAAAAGTGGGCATCTAAAAGAAAGGAGGAAAAATACACTACCTTATTATACCTTTTAGAGCACACCAATTTCACAGTGCCTGAAACCTGGCAAGTAGCTGAGATAGATGGTCAAAACCACAAGGGAAAGCAAGAGGGAAGATGTTTTCAAAGCCCTTCCTTAGTATTAACTTATTTTAAATCAGAGCACAAGACGTATTTAAAGGAAGCTGTGAAAAAATGGAACAGGAGAAAGAACAACAATGCATTGAGAGATACACTCCTCTTCTGCTATCCAATTACCATCTCCCTGCTTCACACAGCAAAGAAAAATATTGGGTATTGTTGTCTCTGAGATAGACTACCATTTTAGTCTTGGCTCTGAAGTGAATTTAAGAATGTTCACTCCAAGATAAACTGTAAGCCAGACTGTGCTGCACTAGAAGTAGATAAGGCCAGTTAGGAGACTACCACCCCTTGTCCAGCATCCTACCATCACTGCTTTGCCATCACAGCCACTGCAATATTTTTCATTTGCTTACTTCTGCCATGTACACTGAGGCTGCATGAATTTGGGAAGAGCTGCATGTGTGACTGCACTAGCAGGTCTGGGAAGACAGCAAACTTGTCACCTCCATTAAACACTTTACCACTTTACCACCTTACTGCCCTTGATGTTAGGTGCAACTTTCTGAATCACAATTCCTCTTCTGTTGCTTCTTTGTCCAAAGGAAGGCAAATAAAAGTTTGTAGTCTTGACAGCCAGAAAAATATTGATGATCTTAGAGGTCTTTAAAATCAAAACATTTCTATGTCAAAGCCGAAGTCAGATTTATTGGTTTTGTGTTGTCTTTTTCTTTTTTTAATTCACGGTCAAACACAATATGAAATTAATAATACTCCTAGCCCTTACTTTTGGTATCAGTTTTAGTTTCAATATGTGCCTTTCAATTAAGAATGTTCCTTTGCAAAGGGTATGTTCTTCATGTCCCTAATTTGTCATATTTGTGCAGAGAGATGTTGATACCCAGTTCCCTACCTAATTCCGTCAGCATGATTTATAAAGTTCTCATAACAACTGTTTTAGAATCTCGTCACATTTTGCATTCCTCAGAACAAATAAAGAGCCTGGATGAGCAAGGAGCTTCTTGGGAAACTCAAATGGAAGAAGGAAGTCCACCACAGTATGTGGAAAAAGGCAGCAGTCACCTGGGAGGACTGTAGAAGCATTGCCAGAGTATGTAGGGATGTTACAAAAAAACCCTAAAGCCCCCTTGGAATGAAATATAGCAAATTATATTTAAAAAAAATAACAAGAATGGCTTCTTCCAGTACATCAGAAGGAAAAGAAAACCCCAGGCAAAATGTGGACCTGCTGCTGAGGTGGGTGACCTAATGACAGAGAAGACACAGAAGGCAGAGTCACAGAATGCCTTCTTTGTTCAGCCTGTACTGTTAAGACCAGCCCTCAATTCCTGGAGGTAACAGAGAAAGTCTGAAGGAAGATTTCTCCTCTGTTGATGAGTTAAATAAACTGGATATTCACAAGTCCATGGGTCCTGATGGGATGCACCCACCAGTGCTGAGGTCCCGGTCAGAAGTAATTGCTTAGCTGCTCTCCAACATCTGTGAATGGTCCTAGAGGACAGGCAAGGTGCCTGAAGGTGGAGGAAAGTCAGTGTCACTCCAGTCTTCAAAAGAGCAAGACAGGGCACCCAGGAAACTACAGGCTAGTCAGCTTCACCTCCAGCTCTGGAAAGAAGAAGGAACAGTTCACTCTGAGTGTCATCTCACAGCATGTGGAGGAAATGAGCATTTAACAGAATTAGTCAAAGTGGATTCACCAATGGGAGGTCATATCATTCTAACCTGATATCCTTCTATGAGAACAAGACTGAATGGATAGACAGGAGCAAGCCAGTGGACATTGTCTACCTTGACTTCAGCAAGGCTTTCGATGCTGTCTCCCTCAGTATCTTCATAGACAAGATTAGGAATTATTAAATGAACAGACAGTGGAGTGGATTGAAAACCAGCTGAAAGATAGAGCTCAGATGGTTGTGGTCAGTGGCAGGGTCTAGTTGGAGGCCCATAAGAAGTGGTGTCCCCCAGGAGTCAATACTGTTCAATATCTTCATCAATAACCCACATGAGGAGATAGAGTGCACTCTCAGCAAGTTTGGTGATGACACAAAACTGGGAGGGGTGGCTAACAACCACTTCAATGAGGCTGGAAAGTTTGGCAGAGAATAACCTAATGAAATTCAACAAGGGCAAGTGCAGAGTNCAGTGCTGAGGTCCCGGTCAGAAGTAATTGCTTAGCTGCTCTCCAACATCTGTGAATGGTCCTAGAGGACAGGCAAGGTGCCTGAAGGTGGAGGAAAGTCAGTGTCACTCCAGTCTTCAAAAGAGCAAGACAGGGCACCCAGGAAACTACAGGCTAGTCAGCTTCACCTCCAGCTCTGGAAAGAAGAAGGAACAGTTCACTCTGAGTGTCATCTCACAGCATGTGGAGGAAATGAGCATTTAACAGAATTAGTCAAAGTGGATTCACCAATGGGAGGTCATATCATTCTAACCTGATATCCTTCTATGAGAACAAGACTGAATGGATAGACAGGAGCAAGCCAGTGGACATTGTCTACCTTGACTTCAGCAAGGCTTTCGATGCTGTCTCCCTCAGTATCTTCATAGACAAGATTAGGAATTATTAAATGAACAGACAGTGGAGTGGATTGAAAACCAGCTGAAAGATAGAGCTCAGATGGTTGTGGTCAGTGGCAGGGTCTAGTTGGAGGCCCATAAGAAGTGGTGTCCCCCAGGAGTCAATACTGTTCAATATCTTCATCAATAACCCACATGAGGAGATAGAGTGCACTCTCAGCAAGTTTGGTGATGACACAAAACTGGGAGGGGTGGCTAACAACCACTTCAATGAGGCTGGAAAGTTTGGCAGAGAATAACCTAATGAAATTCAACAAGGGCAAGTGCAGAGTCCTGTGCCTGGGAAGGAATAAGTCCATGCGTCAGTGCAGGTTAGGGACTGACCTAACTGACAGGAAAGCAGCTCTGTGAAGTGCAGCAGGAACAACAGGAATACCTGTTCCTGGGTGAACAACAGGATGACCATGAGCCAGCAATNTCGATGCTGTCTCCCTCAGTATCTTCATAGACAAGATTAGGAATTATTAAATGAACAGACAGTGGAGTGGATTGAAAACCAGCTGAAAGATAGAGCTCAGATGGTTGTGGTCAGTGGCAGGGTCTAGTTGGAGGCCCATAAGAAGTGGTGTCCCCCAGGAGTCAATACTGTTCAATATCTTCATCAATAACCCACATGAGGAGATAGAGTGCACTCTCAGCAAGTTTGGTGATGACACAAAACTGGGAGGGGTGGCTAACAACCACTTCAATGAGGCTGGAAAGTTTGGCAGAGAATAACCTAATGAAATTCAACAAGGGCAAGTGCAGAGTCCTGTGCCTGGGAAGGAATAAGTCCATGCGTCAGTGCAGGTTAGGGACTGACCTAACTGACAGGAAAGCAGCTCTGTGAAGTGCAGCAGGAACAACAGGAATACCTGTTCCTGGGTGAACAACAGGATGACCATGAGCCAGCAATATACACTTGTATCCAAGAAGGTAAATGGTATCCTGGGATGCATTGAGAGGAATGTGGCAAGCAGCTGGAGGAAGGCTCTCCTCTCCCTCTGCTCTGTCATGATGATGTGTCATCTGAAGTACTGTGTCCAGTTCTGGGTTCCCAGTTCAAGAAAGACAGAGAACTGCTTGAAAGGTATCACAAAGGCCTGCAATGAGATGATTAGGGGATTAGAACATCTCTCTTATGAAGAAGGGCTGAGAGATTTGCACTTTTTTATCCTAGAAAAGAATGAGGGGGGATCCTATACTGCTTATAGTTGCTTAAAGGGCAGGTGTCAGGAGGATGGGGTCAAAGTTTTTTCAGTAGTGTTCAGCAGCAGGAGAAGAGGTACCAGGCACAAACTGGAACATAGGAAGTTCCATCTAAACATAAGGAAGAATTTATTTATTCTGTGAGTGATTAACTTGTTTCTAGTTTAAATTTCCCAGAGACTCAAATATAGTTAAGAGAACCAATAACAAATTATAGGATTCCTTTCCCTCTTCCCCCTTCTTTCCCAAAGAGAAGGAATTACATGTAGAGAGGATAAGGTAAAGTACACCCAAATAAACAGTCTCACTTCGATTTTGAGGTTAAAATAAGAACACTTTAACAATTGAAAAAAAAGGTATTTGAGGTAGGGAAGTTACAAAAGGTATAGGGAAAGGAAAACAAGATACAAAATATGTATATACAACCAGATTTGATGGCGATGATTTTGTCTGCCTCGTGAGTTATGGCCACGTGGTAAAACAAAGAGTACCAGGAAACACAATGGTGATGCTGGCAAGCAGAGAGGCAGGGCAAGAAAGAGAGAAATGGGAAAATAATTTGTTTCTACAGGGATTTAGACAGGAAGTGGGAGTGGGCTAACCACCACACCTGGTTGTGTTCAGACCCACCCCGGGGAAGGATCGGGCGGACTTGGGGTCAAGGTCAAGACTGCTTCCCCAGGAGGGTTAACTGTTTATGGTAGTATAACTCTGGAACAGGCTGTCCAGAGAGGTGGTGGAGTCTCTGTCTCTGTGGTTATTCAGAACCCACTTGGATGTGTTCCAGTGCAACCTGTTCTATGTTAATCTAGCAGGAGGGCTGAACTAGATGATCTCAAAAGATTTCCTCCTACTCCTATCATTCTATGATTCTGTAATTCTGTAAGATAATAAAAATAAATACTTTCTTATATTTTTAGAAGAGGCAGATAAGGTGAGTTTCACAGTCTTTTCAGTTACTCCTCCTAACAGCACTCACTGATAGTTCACATCAATTGTTTCTGTAGTGAGCCCGTGAAATCTGTTCAAAATCCACAGCAGACTATATGTGAGCATTAACTTCCAGGTGTCCCAAAGCATATGAAGAACTATCACAGACCTTTTTTGGCATCTTTGCAGCTCTACAGTGATAGGTGAGAAGCTCATGACACACAGTTCTGTAGAGCTGTGCAAAACAGGGAACTTCTATTCAGTGCATGTGGTAACACACTGGGAAGAATATTGTCTGCACTTGGGACTTCCAACCTGAGCTTATCGTGATTAAATGTCTAAATGAATGGTACATGAGCAGGATGAGGATTTTTGTGTTACCGCCCTTCCTTGTTGCTCTTCAGGCTGATAGTGCCATCTTCCCTATTTTGAAACAGCATTTGTAGGTCTGTGTAGTGGGTTTAACTATAACTAAGAAAAATATTCTGCATTGACAGATAGCTCAGAGCACTGGGGAAATGCAGGTATTTTATTGTGTCCTTCATTGCATGCATGTGATTTTTTTCCCCTCTTTTTCAGGACAATTCATTAAATATTGAATACTGGTTTTTTTTTCTTTCCTGTTTACTCCTCATTAATGACTGAGGACTATATAGCTTTGTTTTCCTTGTTCAGTTGATTTTGCAAGAGGATATGATTTTCAGGAAGCAGGTAAAATCCAGGGAATTCATTTCAGTGCCAGCTTCTATTTGTTTGATTTTTTGCTGGTACAATTCGGGGGTAGAAGAGGAAAATATCGGTTTGATCAGCCCAGGGTTTTGATGTTTTCTTTAATTACACAAAAGACAATGGTCATTCATTGCTTAGCAATAGCAATTTCTGTGAGAGGTATACATTGTGTTTGCCCTTAAGGTTATCTCCTCACAAAAGCAGTCTATCTCATTTATAAAACAAACAAAAATAAACAAACAAAACCCAAGAACTAAGCATATTCCTTCCTCTCCTTACAATACACACTGTGGTTATCTCTGAGGTCACTCCAAAGTGTATTAAAATTTGCCTGTCACAGACTGCCTGAGATACCTTTACATCTACAAAGCAAAAAGGCCATTTAAAAATAAAACTCATGAACTCTTAATTACAGCACATAGTAAATTTACTGATGCTCAAATGAGGTGTGAGAGATGCAAAACCCCATCGAAGTCCTAGAAATAAAGGAGGCTGGCATAATAAAAAGGAATTATTATAAGTGGTAATGAATCTCTCATGATTTTATCCATGTGTTTTAGCCACCTGTATCTCTTAGCAGCTCTCCACTTCTGCTAAACCCCCTCCAAAAGTCAAAAGGAAGTTTACTTTCCATAAGATACAAGAAGGAAATTTGACCCAAATATCACTTTAGTCTCCTAATTCAAACAAACAAACCAAACCAAACCAACCAAACAAAAAAGCTGTATAGCTTTTACAGGAGATTTTATTCCTTAGAAATTCTAAGCTGGGTGTTAGGTTGGACTGGATGATCTTGGACGTCTCTTCCAACCTGGTTGATTCTATGGTTCTATGATTCTATGATTCTAAGATATACTATCTGTCGAATGGGAAGGTATCAATGTATAGTAAACTCCAGCTGTTCCTTTTAAAATGTTAAATGACTTGGCATTTGTAGCTTTTCTGCATGAACACAACACGCCAAAAAGTACTTCTGCAAAAAAACTGGTTAGGAAAGAGAGGAGAGTGTAGAAGTCATGTTACCATCTAAACAAAGATTGTGTTACTATGTGGGAAAATATCTTGTTAAACTCATTCCCTTAGGATATAACAAATGTTCAAGAAAAAGGTTTCCTTTCTGTAACAAGTGTAACCTTGCACCAAACGCTTTTCAGATGAAAGTATTTTACAGTAGTTCTGTTATAGTGTGTTACAGTGGTGGCAAGTAGGATTTCTGTCTCTGACACAACAGATTTTATTTCAGTTGGCTTTCTTCTCTATTGAGAAATCCTCTTCTCTTCATGAGGCAGAAAGGAAAAAACTGCTTATGGGGTTAATTACTTAAGTTCTGGATCAGGGTCATCAATATAAAACCATCTTTTCCTTCTTACCACAGTTGTCATGGAGGGCCCATAGGCCTAAAATAGGCTTATACATGTTTACCTATCAAATTGACACAAAGGGACACAAAGGGCCTGGTGCCATAAAGTCTGGCCTGCCCAGGGCCCAGGTTGTGTATTGCGGTTGTGTAAGCCCACGCTTACGGCCTACCAGGTGCAAAGCCTGTGCTCTTTCCATATTTGGGGGAGCCAGGCCTGTAGACACTGCCTAATATGTTTTGGTTTGGCTAACTGCCATCCTGATTGGCTATTCTTGTGTCCAAAGGGCAATTAATCTCAGCCCACATTGATAAAAGGAGATATGCAGGTGAACAATGTGCTTTTGCTTCACTGCTTTGCTTCCCTGCTCTTTGCTGTGCTCTCTCTGCTGTGCCCAGCTGTGCTGCTGTTGCACACTGCCTTATTGCTTGCCTGGTAAACTCCACTGCCATGAGTTACCAGGAGCAGACCCTGGATGTCTGCAGGCGATCGGCCCGTGTGGCCAGCGAGACATCATGCTGAGACTGCACAACATCCTGCCTCTGCACCTGAAGGTCCTGCCTAGAATATCTACACAGATTGTCCAGAAGAAGCCAGGAGACAAGGTCAGAGATTGTCTGTGTCCTCTCCCCAGAAGCTGGGAAGATTCAAGCCCCAGCATCCAACAAGACAGATTCCCCTGAAAGCATTCAGGCACTGTCTGTACCATGGCTAGCCCCCGCAAGTGGGTAATAATAATAATCTGTGAGTAAATGCTTAAGTGCCTCTCTGTAAGTTTCTATTGCCTTCTACCATAGAGCAGAAAGAGCTTGAGCCCAGCTACTGGGCAAACGGTGCATTGACCCCAAGTGACATTTGATCGCAGGAATAGTCTCTTCCAGTTCAATTAATGTTTATATATTTTGCTGGTTATATTAGATGTAGATATTATCCATAGAATGTTTCCATAACCATGTAAGAACAGAAATGTTATTAAAATTAGTGATCGGGGGTGGGGAGATTTCTGAATAGCAAAATTAATAAACAATATTAATATTGGAAAGTATCATCTCACATTAATTAATTTCCCCTCTGCCACAACAGTATGACCTGTTAGCCACACTCTTCTAGAATTTCAGTTCTGGTCCTTCACACAACCATCTGCAGTTTCTTGTTCATTGTCTCTTTTCATAGAATCATAAAATTATAGAATCAACCAGGTTGGAAGTGACCTCCAAGATCATCCATTCCAACCTATCACTCATCTATCACTATTTTTGCATTTACTTGAACCATTTTGATTTCTGAGAGACTTTTGCGTTTTCTTTGTGTATTTTGAACTTCAGCTGCCGTTCAATCTATCAGTTGATCTTTTGTCCTGTGAAAAACTCAAAACACATAAGGGTTCAAAGTTTGCCAGTCAATGTTCTTGTCTTTCAGCTTCTTGGAAAACAATGTAACACAAAAAGCATCATGAAATTTTGTCATACTTGTAGAGGAAAAAAAAGAAGAAAGAAACAAAATAAAGTATGTACATATACATCCACGTAACACTTTGGTACTTGAAATGTGGACAAATTCTGTTGTCCTGTTTATGTGGAAATTTCACATACATGTCTTTAAAACTCACAAAATTAGGACACCAGTCTACAAGCTGGGTCCTCACTTAGTTTCACCTCACAACCATATGCTTAGAGTAGCTGCTGATATTTTATCTCATATGCATTTTATGTATACATTTGCTCACTGTATCAGTGTCAATTTTATTGCTTTCTGAATAATCACTTAAGAGCCCAGTAGAGATAAATAACTTGGAATGAATAATTTATCTTTACAAATGTCATTCTTCTTTCAGAAATTTTCCTTGCATGCCAACTGCTGCTCTCAAAAGTTCATTATGTGAAATTCTTCACTAAATAATTTCTGCTAACTATGCTGAATTTGCAAGCTTTGGGAGAAAAATTAACTGAAAATGTGTAAAATATCAAACAGGATGTTAGCTCCAAATGGATGAGAATATGTAATATTAGATATACATACATACATATATATATATATATATGGAATTGCAGGTAAGTTTGTAGAATGCAGTATGTTTGCAATGAAAGCTCTCACCTGTCACCTCGGTCACTTGTGTGAGTGCCAACCACCCATCCCTTTTCCAGTTTTATTACTGACTTCTAACTAATACTGCATATATTCAGATGAATTCCTCTCAGACTTCTGCTGCTGAGGCCAGTTTCCACACAGATTCAAGATATGTAAGCCATGAAGATCAAAATTAATGAGGGACTTTTCTGTGCAAAGGATGCCTGTGCAGCAGGAAGATGCAGCCCCTCATGTAGCTAGTGGACATAGAATTTGTGTGTAGCTATAGGGAAGGGGATGGAAGCCCAGAGCACACAGACTCACAACCAGCACTCTACACCTTTGAGCAACCTTACCACCAGCTACATTGCCATTTGCACTCAAATTCTGCCAAAAGGTCAGGAGAACTAGCACTGGGGAAAGAGTATGAGCTACCACACAGCATGGAACGACAACACTGTTCTCTGCAACAAACACAGATGAATTACAGCCTCTGTGGCAGCTTGTCCTTGCACTGCAGAGCTGCAGTTCTAATAGGAGCCTGTTAAGACATATGCAATCCAGAAAAGAGCCACATTCTACTAGGATAAAGTGGCATTTGGCTGTTCTTCCTGCTAGAGTTAACCTTCAGTACAACTTGGTAAGACTCACATATCGGCCTGTGAAGGATGGATCTACAAGTGATCACACACTGAAGAGAGTATCTGATT
The DNA here is from genome assembly GCA_013400475.1 of Tricholaema leucomelas. Taxonomy (NCBI): domain Eukaryota; kingdom Metazoa; phylum Chordata; class Aves; order Piciformes; family Lybiidae; genus Tricholaema lacrymosa; species Tricholaema leucomelas. The sequence continues at coordinate 20,825 of WAAF01015148.1, forward strand.
TGTAACTGAAATCTCAGCTCATATTTGGATACTTGGGCTGCTATTAGGACAAAAGGAGAGCAATGGGCATGCTGGATTGTGTGTCACGACTTAATGTTTTTGTGTGGTACCAGGCAAAATGGTCCCTCACTGAAAGATAGACAGATATGTGCAGCTTTCTGCAGGTCCCAGCAGATGGAGCATCACATACTGCTGACTCGGACAGAGAGACTTTTCTATTTTGTTTTTATTCAATTAATAGGAAATAAAATTTTAAAAAATCTTTACCACCAGCAACTTTATTGACCCATTTTAGAAACCTCTCATGGTAGAAAATGTCTTTTATCATGCAGAAGTATGTGTGATTCCTTAATAAAAACTGAGTGGCTGTTTGCTAAAAGTTGATCTTTTTAGCCTACCTTGAGGTTAGTTTTCTTCCCAACAAAGTTAGTTTAGACTTTATGTTGTTTAGATCCAAATTCAAGAACATTCTTAGTTGTGTTAACTCTGTGATGTTAAAAGTTGTTGAACACACATCCATTAACCTAAGCAATCTACCAAACATAGCACTGAATAAAATTGAGGCAGCTTTTTACTGCTGGCCTTTTTAGGCTTTTCTGGAGAGAACATGGAATCTTTTTTTTTCTTTCTACCACCATTGGTAGAAAAATAACCTTGATTAGCCTGATCTACAAAGTATCTCATCCTGAATATACCTCTTAGCTGTAATGTGTCATCTTTTAGCTCATCTGGGAAGCTTTGCTGAATTTTTGAGTGTAAGGCCATGCATCAACATATTGCCCAGACCAGCTTTTTCCATTATAGCTCAGGTACTCACCCACTTACAACAGACCTTGGCACATTAAGTTGATGAGCTGTACAATTCTTCACTTAATATGTACCAAGAATTAATTTTCTTTAGGGCTGCATATAGTTCAGATGGGAAAAGGTGGTTTGCTTCATGAAGTCTGGGTAAGCACAACTGGTTGTCAATTGCTCTGGCTGTAAAAAAAAGTATTGTTTCTATCATTGCTCTAAAATGACTTCAAAAAGTGTAGTGAGGAAGGAATAAATTGCATAGCTGCTGGAAATGTCTTCCTTCTATTGAGGTGCCCAAAAGTGAAGGTGTGGCCTCATCAGTGCTGAGTACAGGGAGAACAATCAGAGAATCATAGAGTCAACCAGGTTGGAAGAGACCTCCAGGCACATCCAGTCCAACCTGGTACCCAACCTTATACAACCAACCAGACCATGGCACTAGGTGCCCCATCCAGGCTTGGCTTCAACACCTTCAGGGACAGCGACTCCACCACCTCCCTGGGCAGCCCATTCCAATGCCAATCACTCTCTCTGCCAACAACTTCCTCCTGACATCCAGCCTAGACCTCCCCTGGCACAACTTGAGACTCTGTCCCCTTGTTCTGTTGCTGGTTGCCTGGCAGTGGAGCCCAACTCCACCTGGCTACAGCCTCCCTTCAGGGAGTTGTAAACAGCAATGAGGTCTGCCCTGAGCCTCCTCTTTGGGTGATAGGTTGAACTGGATGATCTCGGAGGTCTCTTCCAACCTGGTTGATTCTATTCTATTCTATTGTATTCTAAATAAAAAAGTGAACAAAACTTCTAATCCTTTTCATGGAGTCAGTGAGGACATGATGAACTAGAGAAGCCTAGTTTCACAATGGGTGGAGAGCTGATGTGTAGAGAGGGAAAAACACTCTAACTACAAAATATATCAGGATTGTGGAAATATGAAGAGCTATCAAAATGTCTGAGTTTTAGGAGCAAAAGTAGACACAGGATAGAAGACAAAGTGCAAACATCCAGACAGCACTGGTTGGATGAAAGGGTGTCCCAGGTTGAGACAATAGGGCTAAAAAAATTTTTCTGGGGACTAGAAGTTTTTTATTCAATCCCATAATTCTGCTATCTCCTTATAAACTCACAACAAGGTCAGTTCGTTCTCCTTTCCTCCTTCACCTGCCCTGTGTGCGTGGCAGGAGCCACTTTATTGGGAAGAACATGTAAGCAGTAGGCCTGTAGAGGCTTGTTTAGGCCTCTTTGGATGGTAGAGGCATTGGCGAGGGGGAAGGGTGAGGATTGGAGCACTGGGAAGTGTAGATCTGGTTTTTCTTGGCATGGAGAAAAATTCAAGGGGGTTTGCCATGGATGGGGTAATTGCTGTATAATGTCTACCTCTGTATTTTGTCTCTCTAAATATAATTCTGTATTTGATTTGTGAGTTTAATTTCTGTTGTCCTTCTTTAAAAAAAAAAAACAAACAAACAGGACAACCACCAAAGGTTGGTGGTCAGCAGAGTTGAATCCAGCTGGCCAAGGTCAATAAATCGATACTGACCTTGATGAAGACTTAGAGTGTGTCATCAGTAAGTTCACAGATGACACCAAGTTAGGTGGCAGTGTTGATCTGTAGGAGGGTAGGGAGGCTCTGCAGAGGGACGTGGATAGATTGGGTCAGTGGGCCAATGTTAATGGCATGAGCCTCATTAAGGCCAAATGTCAGGTCCTGTGCTTGGGCCACAACAACCCCAAGCAATGCTACAGGCTTGGGGCAGTGTGGCTGGAAAGCTGCCTGGCAGAAAGTGACCTGGAAGTTGTAACAGACAGGCAACTCGATATGAGCAAGCAGTGTGCCCAGGTGGCAAAGAGAGCCAGTGGCATCCTGGCCTGTATTAGAAATGCTGTGACCAGCAGCCTCTTGTAGTTGGCTCTGGTAAGGCCACACCTTGAGTACTGTGTTCAGTTTTGGACACCTCATTAGAAGAAGCATGTGGAGCTACTGGAGTGAGTGCAGAGGAGGGGAAGGAAGCTGGGGGAGCACCTGGAAAATAAATCATACGAAGAGTGACTAAGGGAGCTGGGGCTGTTTAGTTTGAAAAAGAGGAGGCTGAGGGGAGATCACATCATTGCCTACAGCTACCTGAGAGGATGTTGTGGAGATGCTGCTGCTGCTGCTCTCCTCTCACAAGTAAATAATGATAGAACAAGAGGTAATGGCTTTAAACTGCAACTGTGTATGTTTAGATTAGACATTAGGAAAAATATTTTCACAACAAGAGTGGTCAGGCATTGGAAGTGGCTGCCTGGGGAGATGATTGAGTCACCAACCCTGGAGGTATTTAAAAGTCATTTTGATGTGGTGGTTGAGGATATGGTTTAAGGATGAATTTTGTCGAGTAGGAATAATGGTTGGACTTGGTGATCCTGGGAGTCTTTTCCAACCAGAATATTTCTGTGATTCTGTGATTTTGTGACTGTAAACAGGCTAACACAAAAGCTATTTACCACAGTCAATAACTATTCAAAGGACGTCTGTAAATTAAGTTAGAGTAGCTGGTAATCATGTTAATTATCAATTACCCAAGCAATACTATTTGTTGTTGCTACAACTCAGGGGAAGCTTACTAAAGTAACTCCTAACAGCTGAAGGATACTTGATGACAANCACCATTGGTAGAAAAATAACCTTGATTAGCCTGATCTACAAAGTATCTCATCCTGAATATACCTCTTAGCTGTAATGTGTCATCTTTTAGCTCATCTGGGAAGCTTTGCTGAATTTTTGAGTGTAAGGCCATGCATCAACATATTGCCCAGACCAGCTTTTTCCATTATAGCTCAGGTACTCACCCACTTACAACAGACCTTGGCACATTAAGTTGATGAGCTGTACAATTCTTCACTTAATATGTACCAAGAATTAATTTTCTTTAGGGCTGCATATAGTTCAGATGGGAAAAGGTGGTTTGCTTCATGAAGTCTGGGTAAGCACAACTGGTTGTCAATTGCTCTGGCTGTAAAAAAAAGTATTGTTTCTATCATTGCTCTAAAATGACTTCAAAAAGTGTAGTGAGGAAGGAATAAATTGCATAGCTGCTGGAAATGTCTTCCTTCTATTGAGGTGCCCAAAAGTGAAGGTGTGGCCTCATCAGTGCTGAGTACAGGGAGAACAATCAGAGAATCATAGAGTCAACCAGGTTGGAAGAGACCTCCAGGCACATCCAGTCCAACCTGGTACCCAACCTTATACAACCAACCAGACCATGGCACTAGGTGCCCCATCCAGGCTTGGCTTCAACACCTTCAGGGACAGCGACTCCACCACCTCCCTGGGCAGCCCATTCCAATGCCAATCACTCTCTCTGCCAACAACTTCCTCCTGACATCCAGCCTAGACCTCCCCTGGCACAACTTGAGACTCTGTCCCCTTGTTCTGTTGCTGGTTGCCTGGCAGTGGAGCCCAACTCCACCTGGCTACAGCCTCCCTTCAGGGAGTTGTAAACAGCAATGAGGTCTGCCCTGAGCCTCCTCTTTGGGTGATAGGTTGAACTGGATGATCTCGGAGGTCTCTTCCAACCTGGTTGATTCTATTCTATTCTATTGTATTCTAAATAAAAAAGTGAACAAAACTTCTAATCCTTTTCATGGAGTCAGTGAGGACATGATGAACTAGAGAAGCCTAGTTTCACAATGGGTGGAGAGCTGATGTGTAGAGAGGGAAAAACACTCTAACTACAAAATATATCAGGATTGTGGAAATATGAAGAGCTATCAAAATGTCTGAGTTTTAGGAGCAAAAGTAGACACAGGATAGAAGACAAAGTGCAAACATCCAGACAGCACTGGTTGGATGAAAGGGTGTCCCAGGTTGAGACAATAGGGCTAAAAAAATTTTTCTGGGGACTAGAAGTTTTTTATTCAATCCCATAATTCTGCTATCTCCTTATAAACTCACAACAAGGTCAGTTCGTTCTCCTTTCCTCCTTCACCTGCCCTGTGTGCGTGGCAGGAGCCACTTTATTGGGAAGAACATGTAAGCAGTAGGCCTGTAGAGGCTTGTTTAGGCCTCTTTGGATGGTAGAGGCATTGGCGAGGGGGAAGGGTGAGGATTGGAGCACTGGGAAGTGTAGATCTGGTTTTTCTTGGCATGGAGAAAAATTCAAGGGGGTTTGCCATGGATGGGGTAATTGCTGTATAATGTCTACCTCTGTATTTTGTCTCTCTAAATATAATTCTGTATTTGATTTGTGAGTTTAATTTCTGTTGTCCTTCTTTAAAAAAAAAAAACAAACAAACAGGACAACCACCAAAGGTTGGTGGTCAGCAGAGTTGAATCCAGCTGGCCAAGGTCAATAAATCGATACTGACCTTGATGAAGACTTAGAGTGTGTCATCAGTAAGTTCACAGATGACACCAAGTTAGGTGGCAGTGTTGATCTGTAGGAGGGTAGGGAGGCTCTGCAGAGGGACGTGGATAGATTGGGTCAGTGGGCCAATGTTAATGGCATGAGCCTCATTAAGGCCAAATGTCAGGTCCTGTGCTTGGGCCACAACAACCCCAAGCAATGCTACAGGCTTGGGGCAGTGTGGCTGGAAAGCTGCCTGGCAGAAAGTGACCTGGAAGTTGTAACAGACAGGCAACTCGATATGAGCAAGCAGTGTGCCCAGGTGGCAAAGAGAGCCAGTGGCATCCTGGCCTGTATTAGAAATGCTGTGACCAGCAGCCTCTTGTAGTTGGCTCTGGTAAGGCCACACCTTGAGTACTGTGTTCAGTTTTGGACACCTCATTAGAAGAAGCATGTGGAGCTACTGGAGTGAGTGCAGAGGAGGGGAAGGAAGCTGGGGGAGCACCTGGAAAATAAATCATACGAAGAGTGACTAAGGGAGCTGGGGCTGTTTAGTTTGAAAAAGAGGAGGCTGAGGGGAGATCACATCATTGCCTACAGCTACCTGAGAGGATGTTGTGGAGATGCTGCTGCTGCTGCTCTCCTCTCACAAGTAAATAATGATAGAACAAGAGGTAATGGCTTTAAACTGCAACTGTGTATGTTTAGATTAGACATTAGGAAAAATATTTTCACAACAAGAGTGGTCAGGCATTGGAAGTGGCTGCCTGGGGAGATGATTGAGTCACCAACCCTGGAGGTATTTAAAAGTCATTTTGATGTGGTGGTTGAGGATATGGTTTAAGGATGAATTTTGTCGAGTAGGAATAATGGTTGGACTTGGTGATCCTGGGAGTCTTTTCCAACCAGAATATTTCTGTGATTCTGTGATTTTGTGACTGTAAACAGGCTAACACAAAAGCTATTTACCACAGTCAATAACTATTCAAAGGACGTCTGTAAATTAAGTTAGAGTAGCTGGTAATCATGTTAATTATCAATTACCCAAGCAATACTATTTGTTGTTGCTACAACTCAGGGGAAGCTTACTAAAGTAACTCCTAACAGCTGAAGGATACTTGATGACAACCCCATCAGTTTTGAGTGGTCCAGATTCAAGTCATTCAGTACAATGGCATGGGTCTTAGAAAGATAGAGCTGTTTATTGGACATGGAGGCTCAATCTGATCACAAATAACTAGGCAAGCCTCAGGGAAGATGTCAAAGAGAGGCTGAGCTAAAATACTAAGGTAAAGTACCGAATGATACTGCAATTTTAACTGCAAAAGCTAACAAATGATTGCAGATAAAGATATGCTAATCATAGATATACAGTTCACTGTAGAAAGAAGATAGGTTCATGAAAATTATATCTTGAAGGTCAAAAATCAGTAACTTAGGATCTTCAGAAACCAGTTACTGAGCTAGTATCTTACTGTGTTTTGCAGTCGGATCAATAGTATCAGTATAATCTTGTTTTATAAAGCTACAAGAAGTTACAGAATCTTTATTTACAACATGGTTAGGCAAAAGCAATGGAAGACAGAGAAGTAGACTAGCCACATTATTGAAATTTCCCTTGAAAGCTATGATTCTGCATAACTGGAAATAGAGAGGTCTCAGAAGATTAAATAAATAAAACCAGTTGGTGCATTGTCTTGCTTTTAAAGGAGGTGAAAATAAACCTAGAAACCAGAGCTTCCCTAATTCAGTCCTATTTACTGATTTGTAGGCAGGAAGGCAAACCTTCAATAAAGTTAAATCCCTAGTAGTGTCAAGGGAACATCAATATATCATCTGGCATTTTAGAAAATAATNAAAAACCCAAACAAAATAAACCACAACTGAAAAAAGGCTTTCATTAGGATGAGAAAAAATATATGCCTACATAATTGCAGATATTTGGGATAATAAAAATCTTTGTCACAAATGGTTTCTGTAAAAGCAAACAAATCATTACAGACAAAAGCTGTTTGTGAAAACATGAAAAACACTACCACCAACAACAAAAAAACCCCAAACCAACAAAATAAACAAGAAGCTCCCAACCAAAAAAACCCCAACCAAACAACACCCAAAAAACCCAAACCCAAACAAGCAAACAAAACCCTTAACAATAAAACAACTCCAAAGAAAGAAAGAAAGAAAACCCAAACAAATTAACAACCCCAAACGCTCTAGGAACATATTAAGAATTAACAGAAATTATTATAGTTCTGTCTCTCAGCATCTCCAAGTTCAACAGTTATACATCTAAGAAAATACAGTAAATATATCTAAGAAAAGACATTTCTGTGGTGTGGTCAAACTTAATGGCAGTAAATTTTTATCAGTTGATTTTAAGATGCCTCCTGAAGACAAAATAGAAGTAAAAAGAGCTGTTACAGCACTGTGTATAGATGAAGCGTGAGAGGGTTTTTATTTTCCGAGCAGAAGTAATTTGAGCACTGAATACATACACATTTCTTAAAAAGGACATGTCATGAGTTTGATTTTAGTATACAAATTTTTCCCCTCTAATGCTCTTCCCATCCCCTAAGGCAGCTCAAATAGTAATTAATCTTTAGCTTTACAAGAAGCAAGAAAGTTGGGGGAAAAGGAATAAGACCGCTTACACGTTTTGTAATTCGATATGTAACTGCCCAGTGGGGATTTTATTACAATGCATGCAATAGATAAAATTAATCCCTACAAGTATGCTGTGTTATTTGTTCAAGTTAGGAAAATTGAGCTCAGCTCTCTGGAGGCAAACTAGAATTAGTGTAGAGAAAGCTCATTCTGCAGTGAAGATACCCTGACAATACTCTTCTCCCTTTCTGTTACTTATGCCTCTGGTTACAGGGCTCTTGATCAATCTCTGCTGCTTTCCCACAAGCTCTGGTTACAATGACACTGCAAAGTGATCACATGTCTCTTTACGCTGCTTCTATCTCTTCCCCCGGTAGGGTGAGAAGTCTTCAGTGGCTTGCAAACTGTCTCTCTCCACAGCTCCTTGTTTTCTCAGTGATCTAATTCTCAGCTCCTTCATAACTGCTTTGTATCATCTTTTTCCACAGCAGTACAGGAGCTCTCTTCTGTGCATCTTCAGGGACAGAGACACTGAGCTGAAGAAAATAAGGATTCATTGTAATTTAACATACCTGTTCCCTGAAGCTTTTCAATCTTGTGAACAGTCAAGCCTACACTGCAGGGACATTTACTTGATCTGACACTACATAAATGCTGGGTAATGTTTTCTCACTGTTCTCGGTACTGGGGCGTTACTCTGAAAACACAAACTACTTATGGAATTTCTTATCAGGAAAGATAAAATCTACTTACCATATGTGAAAAATATGTCCGAATGCAGGCTTCAAAACACTTAAAAAACTGAAACTCTATTCAATGGGTTCAGGACAGACACCTGAAAGAGTGAGACTTCCTGGCACAGGTTCCATCAAACACACCAGAGAGCAGGGCCAAAGCAGTCAGTTCAGCTTTGTACTGTACCTTGAAACGCTACTGTCAAAAGCACAATAACTTCACTACACTACTGGGTTGGTTGGTTGTTGTTGTTTTTTTCCCCTGTTAGCCACAGAAGAATCACAATTAACTGTTCTCACTCTCTAAGGCAGCAGCCAGTTTCTCTCAAGCAGTTTGTGCCTCCTTTGAGCACAAACCCAAGCATAAAAATAGATGATCTTTGTAAATTGTTAATTCCTAATGAGACTTTGTATCATAGAAGGGCTAATATTACGTGCTTTCAATTTTAATGGGCAGCATTTGTGTCAGTCACTGACATTAACAGTTAAGGATCTTGTGTTTCACTCTATTTGTCAAAATGTGTCTTTCCCACTCAACACTTCCTGTGCCTTTGAAGGAAGCTCCATGGAATTTGCTTGTAATTTAGAAGAAGCTGGAAGCTATTGACTGTTTTCCATCCTTGCTGCATTCAAGACCAGCAACTTTGCACAATACCACAGTTTAAAATAAGAGATTCAGTGCAGCCTCAAATGCTATAGGGAAAATATGGAAATAATAATTAGATTTCCTTCCTATATCACCCCTTCATCTGAGCTCCAAAAGGCACAAGTGAGTGAAACCTGCATGCCTCTCTACTGCAGACAAAATACTGCAGTAGGTCCTTGTATTAGAGAAAGACAGCCTGGAAATTACACTGAAAGATGCAGAACCTACTTTGGATCATTAGCATCCTTATAGTGTTCTATTAACTCCAAATTGTTTCATTATCTCTGTAATTTTTTTAAATCTCTGAACATTATGATATTGCTTAAGTTAGTTTCCTGGCAATCAGAGGAAACCTCAAACTCTTTTTTTTTTTTTTTTTTAATTTTCNTTGTGACTGTAAACAGGCTAACACAAAAGCTATTTACCACAGTCAATAACTATTCAAAGGACGTCTGTAAATTAAGTTAGAGTAGCTGGTAATCATGTTAATTATCAATTACCCAAGCAATACTATTTGTTGTTGCTACAACTCAGGGGAAGCTTACTAAAGTAACTCCTAACAGCTGAAGGATACTTGATGACAACCCCATCAGTTTTGAGTGGTCCAGATTCAAGTCATTCAGTACAATGGCATGGGTCTTAGAAAGATAGAGCTGTTTATTGGACATGGAGGCTCAATCTGATCACAAATAACTAGGCAAGCCTCAGGGAAGATGTCAAAGAGAGGCTGAGCTAAAATACTAAGGTAAAGTACCGAATGATACTGCAATTTTAACTGCAAAAGCTAACAAATGATTGCAGATAAAGATATGCTAATCATAGATATACAGTTCACTGTAGAAAGAAGATAGGTTCATGAAAATTATATCTTGAAGGTCAAAAATCAGTAACTTAGGATCTTCAGAAACCAGTTACTGAGCTAGTATCTTACTGTGTTTTGCAGTCGGATCAATAGTATCAGTATAATCTTGTTTTATAAAGCTACAAGAAGTTACAGAATCTTTATTTACAACATGGTTAGGCAAAAGCAATGGAAGACAGAGAAGTAGACTAGCCACATTATTGAAATTTCCCTTGAAAGCTATGATTCTGCATAACTGGAAATAGAGAGGTCTCAGAAGATTAAATAAATAAAACCAGTTGGTGCATTGTCTTGCTTTTAAAGGAGGTGAAAATAAACCTAGAAACCAGAGCTTCCCTAATTCAGTCCTATTTACTGATTTGTAGGCAGGAAGGCAAACCTTCAATAAAGTTAAATCCCTAGTAGTGTCAAGGGAACATCAATATATCATCTGGCATTTTAGAAAATAATGTATGTTAAACATCTAGTAAATTACACTTAAAAGGAAAGGAAAAAAAATCCAACCAACAAAAACTCAAACCAAAACCCAAATACCAGAGCCCTAAAAAAAAAAAAAAACCCAAACAAAATAAACCACAACTGAAAAAAGGCTTTCATTAGGATGAGAAAAAATATATGCCTACATAATTGCAGATATTTGGGATAATAAAAATCTTTGTCACAAATGGTTTCTGTAAAAGCAAACAAATCATTACAGACAAAAGCTGTTTGTGAAAACATGAAAAACACTACCACCAACAACAAAAAAACCCCAAACCAACAAAATAAACAGACATTAACCAACCAACCAACCAAAAAAACCCCACAAAACCAAACCAACCAAACAAAAAAACACACACAACAAAGGGAAATCTTCCCAGCAGTTCCCAGTGATGAATAGGTTTGGGTCCTTGGTTGATGTGTTTTGAAAAGCATTCGTATTTTCCTACTGTTATTGCTGTACACAACCAGAGGCAAAAAGCACATCAAAGATTTTATATATATATATATATAT
>WAAF01015148.1:33199-44639 GCA_013400475.1 Tricholaema leucomelas
TTTTTTTTTTTTTTTTTTAATTTTCCAATATTTATTAGTCTGGGTGAGCTGTAAAGTCCTACCTTAAATGCTATCTGGCTTCAATGTTCTGCATTTCAGGACTGCAAATAGAGGACCAAGAGCTCATCAGACTTCTGCGTACAGGCTGAAAGAAATGATTGAGATCATCTCAGAGAGATCTTGCCAATCACATGCTTATCAATAGCCTATTATAAGGGCCTAATCTACCTCATTAGAGCAAATAGAAGTCAAATATTTGTCATTGTAAGTATAAATGCATGATACACATTTAATTTTATAGTAAGTCAATCATTCATGAAAACGAATCCTGCATTTCTCTCCCTTATCAGCACCTCTGTACAAAACCAAGCACATAAAACAAGAGGTGGACAAGATTACTTTTGTCTTTCAAAACACAGCTTTGTAAATATAGACCCAACCAGGTTTCTCAAGTTTTTCAGAAGTGGTGCAGTAATTTAGGTGGTATGTTCTATGGAATATTTCATAGAAACATAGCATTGAATCACAGAGCTGCTTTTGAGTGTTTTTTCTCATTACCCATCTTTTAACGCTTATTTTTCTGTAGGTCACATAACACCAGCTCTCCAAGGATGAACCACATACAAATGACACATAAATAGAGTATCATCTGTTGTCATGGATTCCTTCAGCTACACATAGTTAAAACAGCTTCTTTAAATCTTCCCTTGCTTTTTTCCATACAGAGGTACATTCAGCAGACCCATTTAACAACGACTGCACATAGAAATGTGCACACAAATCTCTGAACTGAAATGTGTTTTGCTCTTTTACACACATTTGAGAATTCATATAATGAGGAGGTTTATTTGATTGATATGCTAAATAAATACATGCAATAATGCAGCAGCTGTACAAATAAAACAGTGAAAGAAACAAATGTTTTCTATTAATGAGTATTAATTTATATACATGCTTCTATAAAAGACATAGACAAATCTTTCCCAACCCAATCAAATTTGGAAGTACTTCATACTGCATACTGCTTAGTTATGTGTCTAATAAAGTACAGTAAGCTTTATATCTATGCCTTAAAGTTTATATAGCTAGACAACACTATGTCAGCCCACACATGTGCTTCTTGGACACCGAGCTTGGTGCACAATTCATGATAGAATAAATTATTTGTAATGTTTTTAAAAAACTATTTGAGATTACATTTGTCACAAGGTTGGATCAAACGAACGGCATTTACTATGCCTCATCACTCTGTATTATCTGTGATAATTCAAACTCTTGCGATCATGTAAAAATATTAGTGGCTGTGGGAAATACTACTGGACATCACCAATGTGACTATTTGGAGACATGAAGGACAAGGAATGAAACAATTCCCATTTCTAAGTGGAGCACATCACAGTGACTCTCTCTAAAATATCTCATGTATAAAACAATCACCACAGAAAGCCTGTCTATATCCCACTGAAAAGTTATTGATATCAGTAATCTACATCATATGAAATAAAACCACAATGGAATATACTGGTAAGGGCATAGAAATGGCCGTTTTTATACTTGTAGGCACACTTGCAGCAGACTTCAGTGCAGGCTCTTCATTAAGTATGAGATTTTATATAATGAATAATGGAGCAGCAAGATTACGTCTGATAGGCACTGACATTTTTGTTGGTCTTTCACAGACTATAAAGCAATAAGGGGAAACATCCCAAAGAAGCCAAAGGCTCACACAGAGGATTTAATTTCTCTCTTAAACCTTGAAAAATTCCCAGGAGAAAAGCAATAGGAAAGCAATATCTAATGATGGACCTTGTGTTTCTTTGTTGGTATTTGATCTATTAGAGATAAATGGTCAACAGTGAAATGAACAGAGTATTACAGGGAAGAACTTATTTTGAGAACCATATTTCTGCCTGTACAGATATATTTCTCAGTCTTCAGGAACTTCATAATTCAAAACAAAAGCACATTGGAAGAAACACAGATCTACTAAGTGGTATTTCTGCATGTATGTCTTTTTACATTGCTTAGAGTCCTAAAATTTCACATATTATATTTCTGAATTTATTTCATAGCTAAAGGTTTGGAGACCTAATTTGACCTTTGTCATGTTCCTTAAATATCATTGATTCTCTACTTGAGGTTTTGGTACAAATAATTAAGCTCAAGATAGTCTGGATTTCTCATCTGCAGACACTAGAAAATGACAAAGCAGCTAAGGTAGTTGTCGTATTCATTAATTAGCGTCAGTAAAGGAAGTAAAAATTTAAACTTGTTTATTACATCACTTACATAGTCCCAGGCTACATAAAAAAGGCTTAAGTACAAAAAATGTCCTTATTCTGTTTCCCCAGCACCTCCTAGGTCACAAACCAATTGCATTTTCACATTCAGGATTTGCTCAAAAGACATTTTGGCTATGACACCTGAAGTACAGATGCATTTCTATTATCGCTGATGAAATTAACACTTCCTAGCACTCATTCTAAACCAAAGTTACAATGTTGGTTAAGTAATTACAGTGTGGAAGCTCTTTAATTTTTTTGTACACCATAAAAAGATTTGCACTTCCAGGCAGAAACTGCTCTCCCCTATAAAGCTAGTTTTAAAGATGCATAAGCACAGTAACATATACTACTACATGTTTTTGTAGCAACTATATTTTGAAGACTGCAGTTGCTTTCATGTGCAAAGCATGCAGAATTTGATCACCCCAATTTTTCTAATATTTTATGGTATACATTTTGCTTCTGCAATAGTTTGGTGGATGTGCGTTAACAAGGACACTGCAACTTTGTTTCTAGGTTTGCTTCCCATTTACCATATGTCATAACAAGCTATAAATGGCAGACATCTTTTATGAGAGAAATAGAGCTTCTCTTTGTAGACTTTATATTAATACTAATAAATAATAGGTCTGCCATCTCCAATTGTCAGTAGTGGATTAACTGTACCATAAATGCACGTTTGGCCAGATTTATTAGTGGAAAGGCATCCTGAACTACTTCAGAGTCATACATTCTAGCCAGCTTAACAGTACCATAAATGCACTTTTAGCCAGATTTATTAGCGGAAAGGCATCCTGAACTACTTCAGAGTCATACATTCTAGCCAGCTGTTTCTGTGTCACATGGTGCTCCAGGACCTGAATTATGAGCTAGACACTTTGCACATACTGCTCCCAGTGAGTGATGTGTGCCATCTCCTGAAGTCAGTTCTAGTCTGGCGTGATTGTACTTACACTTGAGACAAAAGCTCCTGCTTCACCCCACACTACCTGTCAAGCAGATCTCTTGGGGCACATCAGCACTGTGTTCACGAAACATAGAATCATAGAATCATCAGGTTCGAAGAGACCTCCAAGATCATCCAGTCCAACCTAGCACCCAGCCCTATCCAGTCATCTAGACCATGGCACTAAATGCCTCATCCAGGCTTTTCTTGAACACCTCCAGGGACGGTGACTCCACCATCTCCCTCAGCAGCCCATTCCAATGCCAATCACTCTCTCTGTGAAGAACTTCCTCCTAACATCCAGCCTAGAATTCCCCTGGCACAACTTGCGACTGTGTCCCCTTGTTCTATTGCTGGTTGTCTGGGAGAAGAGACCAACCCCCACCAGGCTACAGCCTCCCTTCAGGTAGTTGTAGACAGCAATGAGGTCTGCCCAGAGCCTCCTCTTCTCCAGGCTAAACAACCCCAGCTCCCTCAGCCCCTCCTCATAGGGTTTGTGTTCCAGGCCTTTCACCAGCTGCGTTGCCCTTCTCAACATCTAGGTTGAGGCTCAGCCACAAACCAGTGCTGACTCCTGGTACATACAGTCAGAATGGCAAATGAGCTCTCAGGCAAACACCACATTATTGTCATCTGTATTCTTGCAGGAGTATTGATATGTTGTATTTCACTTCTCAGCACTCAAAAGTGGCTAGAATACAGTTGTACTCCAAAATATCTTGAATAGAAAGAGGAAAACTATTTACAAGATTCCTGTTTATATCTTGCAATACTTTCTACATTATATTTTAGATGCATTTAATATATGAATTTTGATAATATATAACATGGCTAGATTTTTGAGATGTCATTTGACACATTGTGTTGGTACTTCATGAAGAGGAAGCTGATGGACTTCAAAATGACTAAAAGAATATGGGATGAGGTGGTAGAAAAAAAACACCAAAACACATAATGAAACTATATGCAGCTAGGGGCATCCTGGTTTGCTACAAATGTCATGTTTCAGACTTCACAAGGAAATATTTCTTTAAGCTAGACTCTCCCATACTTTCAGAATATTAATAACATCAATGTAAGCACAACTTTCTGTATGTGCAGGCTAAAGAGAAGAAGCTGTGATTGTTGTTGCCATCATTTGTACTTCCGTCAGTCTCAGTCTGGCCTATTTAAAGGTAATGAAGCTGCGTTGCAGGTTGGTTTTGATCACATTAGGAAAGCAACTGAGTCAGGTATCTGAAGAGGAAGTTGGACAATTTAGCAAAAACAGAGACAAGGAACCTCTCCACTTCCAGTAACAAGTTACTGGTAGAGTGCTTAAGTGAGGCATCTCCCTATAGTGCAAAGAATTTGCTGAATTTTAAATAATTTAGTGTCACCATAGAAATTATTTCAGATCTTCTTCATAGCAGTACTGGTTTGTGGAGGTAACACTTTCCTTGGCAGTCAGGATACCCCATTGCCTACTTGTGTCTGAGTCAGATGAGAGACTGAATCTGACTTTGAACCAACAAGGACAGCAACACATTCAAAATACCTTCTAGGGTTACTTTTGCAGGGTCACTCCAGACCTCAGTGCTATTTCAGAATGCAGAGATTTACTTCCTTCCCTCTACAGTGTCTAATGACTTCAAATACTTTATTTCTCCCCTGATGTTATAGATTTCTGCATGATTGTTCTCGATCTCAAGGAGCATTTTCTTGAGCCATACCACACCCTGGCTGAGCTAGACTGTGGTTTGACTATGCAGGTCATGTGAAGGTTGTATAACTTTGCCAGAGATGCTATTTTAGTTATTGCGTCTGCTGAGGAGGTATGCTTGTGGTACTCCTTTCAGTGTTCCTTCTGTCGTACATCCAAGCCTTTTTGAATGTGAAACAGAAGAAAGCATGGCGTTTGTATTAAGCGGTGTTTCTTATACCAAGCCTGTGCTTTCATCTACAGCCAGTTTGCTTCAGTCATATCCATACCTATCCTCTCATTACAGCTTCTTTGTGGAAACATTCTGTTTCTGTCAAGGCTATTCATCATGATCACTTCTTACTCACATAGAAATAAATCACGAGGGAAAGTATGACAGACTGGCACAGCATACTGACAGTAAATTCCTGTTGCTTTCTAGTTTTAGATGATGCTTTGGAAATATTCCCATTTCTTCAATATGTTCAAAAGACTGAAGTGAAGAATAGAAACCACGCAGAAGTGCCGTGGCAAATGGCAGTGAGTGACCATGAATGCAATGCAGTAAATGTAGATGCCCTGTCTTTCTAAATCTTAAACTAGGGCTAATGACAATTTCCCCTTTTAAGGCTGAACAAGTCTAAAGTTCATGTTTGCTAGAGTAAGAACTCCAACACACTTTGTATAACAAAGCCTTCATTTATCAACATCTGCCTGAACTGTTCTCTTGATCTAGCTGTATATGAAATAGCCAGAAGACTGCATGATCTGCATATGTAGACACATACCTGTCTGTGAATTCACGAAGAGCCATGGAAGTGAAGCATATCTATCTTAATCTGCTTTTCTATGCCTTTTTAAAGTCCATTTAAAAGTAAACATTTTGGTCCACCCGTACACAAATAAAATGAACAAAATCATGTACTGCTTTTCGAAAACTCTTCTCCAAAGGTCAGTGTCCTGTCAAATCTGGTTTAGCTCTTGTCAAGACAACTCTTTTCTTTTTTTCTTTATTTGCTTGGTTTTCTTTATTGTACCACAAAATGATAAGCAGAGTTTGTTATAAAAGTGGAGGCAAGGAAGCTATTATTGTCATTCTCTATGATCCAATGCATTAACTAAGGATTTGAATACTGTATTGCAATTGAATTGTCATAACAGATATTTTTATTTTCTTATGCAAGCTGCTTTTCTAAGTACATTCACCACAAGAAATTGTGTACTAAAATAAATGTTTCAAGTGCAAATGAACCAGATTGTCTTGACTTAAAGCACATATCACTTACATAGAACCACAGATCCTCTGTAGCATTGTAGACCATGTTCTGAGAACAGGAAAGAAGCAGTAATATGCGTTAGCTTTCTGCACAGGCAAAAAAGGCTCTATCAATACCAATCCCTTTAAAAAGATATTTTCATGTTTCACTTCAAAACCTGTCTGGAAAATCAATGAAGCAAAATAATGAAGCTTTGTTGCTGTTTTTGGGTTGTTTTTTTTTTTTTTTCCTTGCATACTGTATGAAGTAGAAAACTTTTTGCTAATACTGTCCCAAAAATGGTAATTTACCAGGGAAATAAGTGTAAATTTTGCTTCCAATTTTTATACAGCTTAGTAAATTACAGTCTCTATTTGGAGGAAGATTTTCTAACACAAAATATTCGCTTTAGCACTTTGTGATTTTTTTTTTTTTATTCCTTTTGTCCCCATTTAGAGTATTATTTGGAGGTAATAATACTGTACAGTGCTATCTGCCACTGGGAATATCCTGAATAACTGCAGCACCATTCTTATACATCCCCAAACCATCTTTAAAGAAATACTTAAGAAGTTTTCATCTAATTGAATGGCATACCACAGTAAATTTAATAGACCTGTTCTGGTAAATGTTTCAGTGGGTAGATGGAAAACAACAAAGTAATGCTATTGGAAAAGTTCTCCAGACTATGAAGTCTTTTACAAGATCATAGAATCATAGAATCAACCAGGTCGGAAGAGACCTCCAAGATCATCCAGTCCAACCTAGCACCCAGTCCTAGCCAATCAACTAGACCAAGGAACAAAGTGCCTCATCCAGGCTTTGCTTGAACACCCCCAGGAACAGCGACTCCACCACCTCCCTGGCAGCCCATTCCAATGCCAATCACTCTCTCTGGCAAGAACTTCCTCCTAACACCCAGCCTGTACCTCCCCCAGCACAACTTGAGACTGTGTCCCCTTGTCCTGTTGCTGGTTGTCTGGGAGAAGAGACCAACCCCCACCTGGCTACAGCCTCCCTTCAGGTAGTTGTAGACAGCAATGAGGTCTGCCCAGAGCCTCCTCTTCTCCAGGCTGAACAACTCCAGCTCCCTCAGCCTCTCCTCATAGGCCTTGTGTTCCAGGCCTCACACCAGTTTTGTCACCCTTCTCTGAACACGTTCCAGCACCTCAACATCTCTCTTGAATTGAGGAGCCCAGAACTGGACACAGCACTCAAGGTGTGGCCTGACCAGTGCTGAGTACAGGGGAAGAATAACCTCCCTCCTCCTACTGGCCACACTGTTCCTGATCCAGGCCAGGATGCCATTGGCTTTCTTGGCCACCTGGGCACACTGCTGGCTCATCTTCAGCCTACTATCCACCAGTACCCCCAGGTCCCTTTCCTCCTGGCTGCTCTCCAGCCACTCTGTCCCCAGCCTGTAGCATTGCTTGGGGTTGTTGTGGCCAAAGTGTAGAACTCTGCACTTGGCCTTGTTAAATTTCATCCCATTGGTCTCTGCCCACCCATCCAGCCTGTCCAGGTCCCTCTGCAGGGCTCTCCTACCTTCCAACAGATCAACACCTGCTCCTAGCTTGGCGTGCTCAGGGAGCTGGGGTTGTTTAGCCTGGAGAAGAGGAGGCTCTGGGCAGACCTCATTGCTGTCTACAACTACCTGAAGGGAGGTTGCAGACAGATGGGGTTGGTCTCTTCTCCCAGACAACCAGCAACAGAACAAGGGGACACAGTCTCAAGTTGTGCCAGGGGAAATATACGCTGGATGTTAGGAGGAAGTTCTTGCCAGAGAGAGTGATTGGCATTGGAATGGGCTGCCCAGGGACGTGGTGGAGCCATCGTCCCTGGAGGTGTTCAGGAGAGGAGTGGATGAGGCACTTAATGCCATGGTCTAGTTGACTGGCTAGGGCTGGGTGCTAGGTTGGACTGGATGATCTTGGAGGTCTCTACCAACCTGGTTGATTCTATTCTATTCTATAGTTGAACAAATCCATTGACATGAAGAAACCAGAGGGCCAAAAAAAATATGAAAAAGATTTTTTTCTGTATTTGGTATATTTTCCAATCCTATTTGCCACATACCTTGGTGCACTAAATTTGAGCAAGCTTTCATTAACCTGAAATCAGTACTCCAGTATTTACATGAGAAGAGCTTCAAAAAAATCTGTCACAAGGGAATCTCTTCTCAGTATCTTCCCTTGCCAGTGTGCTCATATATAATTTACTCTCATCATCTCCTGCTTCTCCCTTAAACTAGCCGTTTTCATTTTCAGGCATGATATAAATAGTGACTGGAACACCAGTAGTCAGTGAAATAAACCAGTTCACTCTGCACCCTATTTACATGTGACCATCTTTCTTTAGGCACTCACTACTGAGTACTTCTGGACCCTATTTCATAATATGCAAAACCATCTGGAATTAGAAAGCACCATATGTATAACAATTGTGGGAGCACCTATGCTGAGGTGCTTGCAGCCTGTGCAAACAACACAAGCCAGCATATTCTTTGCCTCAGGATGCTGGTAGCATAGCAGCAAGGTGATTCACACAGATGACACCCACGTTCAGATTTTGCAGTGCGTGCCGAGCCCTGCATTATCACAGCTATATTACTATCCCATGAGCCTCCTTCTTCAAAGGTAATTTCATCATGTTTTGACAAGAAATAGTCAATGACTGCAATGTAAGCTTCACCATCAATAATGAAGATACCGCAGCTAGGGATTTGTGTTGAGGTGCATGGAGTTTTAGGCATATCAGAGAGAATAACTGATGTCAGAGAGAACAGCTGCTCCTACAGGCCAAGAGAGGTGTAGAGATGAATTTTAAAAAACACTGCTATGAAATAAAAAAAGGAATAATAATACAATAAATAAATAAAAGTGTATTTTCATTCCTTTGACACCAGGATCACATTCTTGGAGCTTGAATGTTGCCATCACAGAAACGTGGTGGGATGATTCACACAATTGGAGTGCTGTAGTCATTGGCTACAGACTCTTAAGAGAGACAGGTGAGGGAGAAGGGATGGATGAGTGCATTAGGGATGCTCTGGACGTCATGAAGTAGAGATTAAGGATGATCAGATTGAATCCTTATCAGTAAGGATTAAGGGGAAGGCCAGCAAGGCTGACATCCTGGTTGGAGTCTGCTATAGACCACCCAACCGGGAAGAAGAGGTTGAATTTATTACTCTTTAAGCAACTAGAGGCTGCCTCAAGATCATCTGCCCTTGTTCTTGTGGGTGACTTTAACATGCCAGACATCTGCTGGGACTTTAACACTGCAGAGAAGAGGCAGTCTAGAAGGTTCCTAGAGTCCTATGTCCTATGGAGGACAACTTCTTATCTCAGTTGTTATGTGAGCCTACTAGGACTGCAGCCCTGATGACCTGCTATTCACAAATACAGGGTGGCTGGTGGGAGATGTGGTGGTTGGAGGTACCTGGGGTCCAGTGACCATGAAATTATAGAGTTTTCAATACATGGTGAAACCAGGAGGGGCATCCACAGAACCTCCACACTGGACTTCCAAAGGGCAGACTTCAGCCTATTTAAGGAACTAACTTGGAAAGTTCCTTGGGAAACAGCTCTTAAAAACAAAAGGGTCCAGGAAAGTTGGACCTACTTCAAGAAAGAACTCTTGAAGGTGCAGGAGGAGGCTGTGCCATTGTGTCACAAGAAGAGTTGATGAGGGAGACAGCCAGACTGGATGGGCAAGGAACTTCCTAAGTAATTAAGGGAAAAAACTCAAAAATTCCCTTTGGAAAAAAAAAAAGGGAAGGTATCCAAGGAAGAATTCAAGGATGTTGCTAAGTCTTGTAGGAAAAAAAATAGGGAGGCAAAAGCCCATTTAGAACTTAGGCTGCCACTGCTAAGGAGAATAAAATTGTTTCTATAAATATATTGATGGCAAAAGAAGGAGCAAGAACAACCTCCAGTCCTTATTAGACGGAGAGGGGAATACAGTAACAAAAGATGAGGCAAAGGCAGAGGTACTTAACACCTTCTTTGTCTCAATCTCCAGTAGTGGGACAGGTTGTCTCCAGGGCAATTGGCCTCCTGAAGTGGCAGATGGAGCCAGGGACCAATATAATTCCCCTGTAATCCAGTGGGAAGAAGTAAGGGACCTGCTGTGTCACTTGGATCTGCACAAGTCCATGGGACCAGATGGGATCCATCCTAGGGTGCTGAGAGAGCTGGCAGATGAGCTGGCCAAGCCACTCTCCATCATTTTTCAACAGTCCTGTCTCACTGGAGAGGTCCCCAAAGACTGGAAGCTGCCAATGTGATGCCCATCCACAAGAAGGGCTGGAAGGAGGTACTGAAAAACTACAGACCTGTCAGCCTGACCTCAGTGCCAGGCAAGGTCATGGAACAGGTCATCTTGAGTGCCATCACAAAGCACCTACAGGATTGCCAAGGAGTCAGGCCCAGGCAGCACGGGTTTAGAAAGGGCTGGTCCTGCCTTACCCACCTGGTCTGCTTTTATGATCAGGATCTCTTCCGCCAGGCAATTAGCAACAGAACAAGGGGACACAGTCTCAAGTTGTGCCAGGGGAGGTATAGGCTGGATGCTAGGAGGAAGTTCTTGCCAGGGAGTGATTTGCCATTGGAATGGGCTGCCCAGAGAGGTGGTGGAGTCGCTGTCCCTGGAGGTGTTCAAGTAAAGACTGGATGAGGCACTTAGTGCTATGGCCTAGTTGATTGGACTGGCTAGGTGCTAGGTTGGACTGGATGATCTTGGAGGTCTCTTCCAACCTGGCTGATTCTATGATTCTAAGAAAGGCCTTTAACAGGCAGGTGACTAACTAGAAGACTAAATATTTAAAGACAGTAGATGCCATTTCATAGAGTTGTCTTATTTTGGTGGTTGATGCTACTCTTTTTTTCAGTTCATCTCTAGTTCTGCTTTTTAGAACCTTCAATAAGTGGGTAAGTAGAATGACAACACAGAGGATAAGTAGAGTGAAGAGAGCAGAGAAGTGGCTATATGATCTCTTCATGTATTTTTTCCTATAGTTATGTCTAGAGAAGGGAAAAAAAGAGGGGGAGGAGGAGCTGAAATCAGATGAAAATCTCAGCATTGAGATAGTATTATCTTTGAAGATATTCTGGAAAATGTTCTTCCAACTCCTTTACTCTCATTTTAACTCTGTAAGTAGGTTAATATCCCAGAAATGTAATGAAATTTCACAGAAAATTATGTCACTTGTTCTTCATAAAGAATTTAAATGGGAGAGAACTCAATTTAAAATTACTTTTTTTTTTTTTTT